>JAUMHA010390989.1:0-24230 GCA_032359765.1 Saxidomus gigantea
AATGAAATTCCTTATTGCTTACAGTTATATATTACAGAGGTTACTAGATTCAGATATTGAGCCAGAACATTGATGCTGCCTTTTGTTTTTATTAAACTGTATTGAGGTCTAAGTTAACTAATCAGTCACCAGTATTACAATATATTGTGTATCTTCCTTCTTAATTATAAGCCTAAATGATAAAGTAACTTTACTGTATGCAAATATGTTATACTGTACTGCATTGCTTAGTATGTTTAAGTGTATACCTTAACAGAACAGGTTATTAAGTTAAAGACTGTATAAGTATCCTCTGGTGTTACTTATTATGTTGTTGTACTTGATTGTCTGCACAATGCGCGACATATAAACAGTTCGCGTGCCAATGAATTATTCGCGCGCCACTAAAATGTTTAGGCAAAGTCAGCATTTGTTTGGTCGCTCACAAGATGTTGCACAGATGCAAGGGTATATAAGCCAAGAAATTTATATTGAGCAGGAGTTTTGTTTTGTGAGGTGCTATATATTGTAAGTTTTGTTTTGTGTGAATGACTCATTATGAATAAATGGTAGCTTTATAATAGCTTACTGCAATAAATAATCATACTTCATCAGGACTTTGTTGTACTTAACCAGCATTAAGAAAATCAATCAGCAAAAACTGAAAGTCCCCGTTTTCGTAACAATATGTTGACAGGTAAAACTAACGACTAACTGGTTTTCTCGTTATTACTAAAATTGCTAAATATTGTAACATCTGAGTTTTACTGCTTACACCGCTAAATATCTGAACAAGGTTACGTGAAACCTGTGAAACCTAAGACTGACTGGTAACCGAGTTACTGATTACAACCGCTTACTATCTTGACAGGTAAAACTCAGGACTGACTGGTTTCCCTTACTGGTTACATCGCTAAATAGTTTATACGTAAATCTCAAGACAGACTGGCTACCATTTTACAGGTTACATCACTAAATTATGCTTACATTTGAAACTCAAGATTGACTAGTTATCACGTTACTGGTTCGCTAAATATCTGAAACTTGCTACTGACTGAATATTCCTTTATTGGCTAGGCTGCTGAATGTCTGAGCAGTGTCACGTAAAACTCGCGATGACTTGTTATTCCGTAACTTGTTACACTTTCACGTGAAACTCACGATGACTGGATATACCGTTACTGGTTACACTGCTAAATATCTGAGCAGTGTCACGTTTAACTCACGATGACTCGATATTCAGTTACTGGTTGCACGGCTAAATATTGTAACATGCGAAACTCACGATTGACTGGTTACCCTATTACTGGTTACACCTCTAATTATTCCACTGGGAACAAGTTTCCAGACAACAGGATCGTTGTTCTGGTTTGGTAGAACGCCTACGTGGGTAGCTGCCATACATTTTGCGGAATCCTGATAACAGTAGACTGAACGTTAAACTTTACCCTGCTGATAACAAATGATGCTGCCTTTGAGAGCATTGCTGAGCATGCGCAATTTTCACATCTTTGCAGTCTGATCATGATCTGCACTGTCTTTTATTAATTCAATAATTTTTATTTCAGAATTCCTTTCAGCATTAAATGCTACTTTTGAAAATGCAAAATGGACAAGTCCACGGGCAGTTTTGGAAATAAAGTTTTGCAAGGGCTAACTGTAGGCAATTCTTTCTTTTTTCCAAGTTGAGTCATTCCTTTTTTTGAGTTTTGACATTCCTTTAAATTCTATGCCTCAAAAAATATATATCATTTTGAAAGTGGAATTGAGTTCTTTTACCGACAGGGTCTCTTTAAGTTTGTCCTTTGGCATGACACTTGTGTTTCAGTCTACCCAACTGTGAATAACTACAGGTCCGGTAGGCCACTTTAGGACTATCTTTAGGCATGACACCTGAATCAACAGGTACACTGTAAATGGGTACCAGCAACGAAACTTTCGTGGCACTCCTCTGTAATAAGCGGCTGGTTCCATCACAGGTAGCGCCAAAGGTGTAAATGATATAGATTAACAGATTGATTCCTACACTGAGCTAAACAAATAAGTATGAATAACTATGAACATACCGGTTATAGTATGTGAAATAAACCTTTCGCCAGATTTTTAAATGAGCAAAGTTGGACATTCGCGAAAATAGAGAAAATTAAATCATCACGAATATAACCCAATTTACAGGATTTTTTTTTTTATCCCCGACTTCAAACGGCAATTTACATATAAAAATTAATGAATCGTTTGACTGAATTTTTAAAACCCCAAATAATAAATGGAATGTTTTGGATTGATAGTAAAAGTATGTACAGTTCATTTAGGATAATGTGACAGTGACGCAGTAGAAGAGTTCAAAATTATTGTGTAAGTTCATTGGATAATGCAAGGAATGAATATTTTCGTACTCGCATGATCTCCCCTTTTAGTCTATTTTATGCAGTAGTTGTAAACCTTTCGTACATATTCAGTATTTATGTTAAGTGACTGTCGCAATGTCCTAAATGAACTGTACTCTTACGTTGTCAACTGCAGAAGTTTTTATGCCTTCTATTTGTATTACTTGAAATAGTCGGGCTATGCAGTTACCTGTCGGAAGTCTGAACCCCCTGTATTGTTAACCGCCGGGTGTCGGTGCGAACCTGTTCCTCCCCGTCGGGTCAGCTGATGGGCTGAATGTCACCGTCGGAGTCGGATATCCACTTCCGCCGCAAGGTAAGAGCACATCCTGTCCAATATATGATGTCACAATTTCTGTAGAATTGCCGCTGTACGCTGCCTTCGCTAAAAAGTAGAAAAGTTTCGTGTGATAACATACTATATTAAACACGTGAAGTAACGGTTACACGAAAACAAAGAAAATGTGAATATACATGTACTTGTTTCTGTTAAAGAGGCTTTCCCTAAAAACGAGCAGGTTATTTCTCAAGTTTTTCAAGCAGAACATATATCGTGAAATTATTCGCTTACGTACGATGTGCAAAAAATAGGGACGTATTTTAATAGATGGTTAACCACCCAGGCAAAATGAAACAAATGTTTATGAACGTTTTATGGAACTAAAACAGGTATAGTTATGCTAATTTTACCGATGTTTGCTGGAAGTTCAAGCTTAAAGGTTCCTGTTTGGTGGCAATTGTTGGAATACAAATTGTTGTTTAAAATGATCCAAGTATTATTTTGGGTAATATGATAACTCCAGCATTTATGATAACGCATAGACCAGCCCACATAACCTGATTGACAGATATTTATTATAACTTTTATTCAGTTTCTATGTTGTGATACTGATATTGTATTTAGAACGATTCAATGACATTAAAAATCATAAGTTTGGTCACAACACACCCCATATTAGATAGATAAAACAAGATTACCTCTTTTACCCTTTTACATGGGTCAAAATACGGCATCTACATGTAATTCCCATGTGTTGCACTTTCAGTAGTTGTTATTAAAATATAACAATTCGCTGCTCATTTCTCTCCGTCTGTACGTTTTCCTTTTAAAAACAAATCACGCGAAGTTCACCATGTCGAAATTGATCATTTATCTTGTAATTGTTGCAGTTGAGTAGAAAGCTCCATCATCGTAAAGTCACTGCATTAACATGATACTGTGACTATTGACCCATTTAACAACTGTGCATATGTCATCATGTGAATATGTTGGCAACAGGTTTCCGGTTAAGGTCTTTTATTGGTGAGTTATCAAATTTAAGCGCGTTATATTCCGAAAACTTGAATTACAGCGATAACATTCATATGTTAATTTGTAAATATAGCGCTGTCGGCATTGAACAACCGCTGCATGCTAAACTCAAATTGCACAATCTTGTTTACTTCAATTACCTTTGATAATCAGGCGTTATTTACCAAGTTACCGTTTTCGCAACTATCTTTAAAACAAATGATGTAACCACACTGCTGTACCAAAGGAACGTACTGCGAGTGAATTTAATTAGATATGCAAAATTTAGATTGCACAATAATGGTTTCTTTCATTACTTTTGATAATCAGACTTATTTATATAGTTACACTTCCAAAAGGTGTAACCACCTTGTTGCACCAAACGAACGTACCAGTACTCTGATTGAATTTAATTAGATCTGTGCTTATACATGTATTGTAGTTTTGGGCGCTGGAAAGGAACTGCTCTCTAGCCAACAATTATAGGTTTATAACTACTGTTTCCTTTTTTGTTGTCACTGGTGTTTTGGCACTTTCAATACTTTGATTGATGGTTGTCAGTAGGCAAGAGTTTATACTTCAAAGTAGGAGAACAACATGTAGATATATAGAGAGATGAATAATAAGTTATGAATATATTTTGTGACTAATTTTTGTTTTGGACATAATGTAAAATATACAATAGTAATTATCCACTGTAATAGATAAATTTAAGTAGGAATAAGTGAGTATTTAACTGAAATATTATAATAATAATAATAATAATGGAAACATCACTGAAAACCAAAAACACAAAAGCCGTTCACCACAGATGAACGCCGATATGTCTATTTAAACTGACCAATATACACAGGTCTTACAAATCGGATATTTTGTCCTTATTCACCAAAATTATGACTCAATGACATGGAATGGAGCATCATGAATTAATCGGCCTTACTTTGTCTATATAAGAGTGTACATTGCTACATTTTGTTGTTCTGAATTCTGAATTCCAGTCATAACCGATGTTGAAAGGAAATTTTAGTGTTATTTTCTCTCTTTCAAAGCACAATCTACACAAGTATACATCTATATGATAACAAATCATGTTTATATTTACATAATAATTCTGATACAATCATTTAGCTGACATTCCTTTCTTGCGAGAGTCCTTTCTACCATTTCTAGATCACTAGCCTCTTTATTTCCTTTTAAAAGCTAACCTTGTGATGTCTTAATAGACAATTGCATGAAAATTGATCCGAGTTTGATAGGCTAGCACTTGCAGTGTTAAAGTGGGTTACAAAAAATCTATATTGGCTCTAAAAAGTGATCCACTCATTTTCTTTGGCAAAAAAAGATGCGCAAATGCAAATAAATGTTATGTCTGTAGCTGATTAATGGCAGCGCTATTTGCCAGTTGTTGCCAGTGTTCACTAACGGCGTATGAATACAATCTTAATACGTGTCCCTAGGTCTTACACCACTTTATAACGATTACAAGGCAAAACATTTTATGTACTGTATCAAAATAATGTCAAGAAATGTTACTAATTGGATACTATTAACTGATTAAGGGCAGCGCTATTTACAAACTTGCTGCAGTGCTCTACAACGGCATTCCGAGTGTCCTTTACTCAACGGCGGAAAACAATGTGACGTGTCTTCTCTGTCGTGAATGTACGTAAATTCTATCTTTTTTTTTTAAGAAGTTTTGGTGAATATAGATGTACATTGTAATCGTATGGAAAACAGTTGACAAACAAGCAATTGACAAATATAAACAAGCAATTGGCTAATAGCATTTGGCATATCCCTACCGGCATTCCATAAAATTGTTCGAGAATAAGGTTTTCATGAAATAACACCAACAATTTGAAAATTAAACAAAAATCTCTTATTTCGAGCTCCGTACGGTCCGTATATATCCGTACTTTTCTGTGATATGCATCTGATTATCTTCCGTTATCAGCACATTTTGACGTAAACAGCGCATTAATTTTTAAAACAAGAGTCCGTGAAAATCTTTATAATGGAGCCCGTAAGTTATGACATTTTCTGCAATTGTTTGAAGCCGTCTGTACCGTTTTACTTGTAATATGATCTTATCGTATGCCACATTCAAGCAGCAGCTTGATCTGGTCTATCTTGCACTGCTTTCCCATAGCGCAGTTTTACAGTTGATATCAGCACATTTTACAGCTAAATCATCTACGGTGTTTGAAATGTGGTATGCTAATTATAACCTTGGGGCTGACAGCCCAAGGCCAAAAACCATAGGCCACAAATGATAAAGAATGCGTTTTAAACACACGTTCGCCGTTTGCTCATTTGTTGTGTGCCACTGCTGTAAGAATTATATGCAATAAAAAAAACGCATAGCGGTAGCAGTAGTAATGATTTCTTCACCCACTAACTTGTCAAATTCGTTATCGATCTAATATTGATTTTTTCATCTGATCATGCGTTTACTAAAGTCGTTGCCTAAGGGAGACGATAAATTAGGCAAGGATCATAGATAAACAATATAATCAAGGGAGATAATCTTATCAGATGTCTTGATAATGCTGGCAATGAGACGTTTACAGTATTCTAAAGTCAGTGTCAGGTAACGTGGGGTTGCCTCGCTTTTCATGGGGTTTTCTTTGCATGATCCTGCATGAGCACTCGGAGTGCATTATACTCATGTTACACAACGGTCAGTCATTATGATAAGTGTGGCCAAATCAATCCTATAAGCTAAATATTGATCCGAACTGTTGAATTCAACTTTTGAGGAAGAAATAGATACAGTTTATTGTGCTTTACTTATAATTTGTATTCTTAATGTTAACAATGGATCTTGGTCTAAAGTTTATGAGAGGCTACATCCGAGTGAGTGGTACAAAGTAACAAGACTTAAAACAAAAGTGAGAATGACAAATCTTCAAAAGACTAATTGACAAAAACATTTATAATGAATATATAAACACATGAATGTATGAATACAAATACATATGAAGTCACGGCGTTTTATAGCAATACGATGTAAGAAATTAAAAGATTGATTATTAAAGTCCCAGGACCACATTGACAAGTAGCTCTTATTTAACCGAGAAAGATGTCTTACTGGCGGAAATGACCTTTATTTGTAACAAAAACATTCATAACTTTACTTTTTAAATTAATGTACATGTTAGAAATATAGAGTAGTATTTTTTCAATGATAGTGCAAAAAATAAAAAAGGCTTCCTGGCAACTTTCTTTCGTGAAAAGGCGACTTAAATACAAAAGAAATGGATATGTGAACATCGTTTTAGAGTGACTAGAACATGGTTCTATCATTATCCTATCGGTATATCTATTTAAAATATCAGTAAATTCAAAAGATCCTGGGACTTTAAGAATATATTACCTAAAAGAATGTATTTTATTCATGAAATTAATCAGAGAAAATAACAATAAGTATAGACCTACTGCTGGATGCAATTCAATGCCTTAAATATGAGTGGTCGTTTTCGTTAAAATCATGACAATGTTTTTCTTTTTTGATCGGCTTACTTGGAAGAAGTATCGAGATACTTTTTACAAGTAACGGCTTACTTTTCAAAAGTAATTGCCAACACAAAAATGGGATGCATAAAGAAAAAACGTATCGATTTCAAAATTATCGACTTACCTCTCCATATATCGAGTTCTTTATCGATAGAAAAACTTAACGTTATAAAGCCTCTCATGTAGAACAACATATGCGTATGATTCTGCCGAAAGCTTCTATGAAATAAAAAAATAGAATTTTTGAGATGAAAACTGTTTCGGAAGACAATGAATAAGTTTTAATTTACAATTTACTGTCAGAGGGAAACATTTATGGTTAATCGATGTCTTGAATGATATGTTCAAACGAAGTTGGGTGTTGTTGAGTTTCCGTTGCTACATTTTATAAAACAGATTTCCAAGATAGAATACAAGTATGACAAATACTGTGTTACTAGTTATTGCAAACAGTGTTTCAGTTATAGATATTTTCCAAGTTCATGTATCTATAACTTAGCGTATGCACCAGAATGGCGATATTCTCTTAACGTCTCAAAGATAGAAGTGCCGAACGTCTTTCCAACTACCCGGGACATGAGACTATTAATCAAATCAACTTAAAAGTGTCATAAACGCCACTTCCGGGGTCCAGAGAGTCGCTGTTGATTTTTCATGATATCTTAAAGTTTATTCTATATCTTTAGTTAAGTATATAATGAACATCTGAAAATACTTTTATACTGGCCAACTTGAATCGTAATTATACATGTTCCAATTTATAATGAAATTGGCCCATGCATTAAAAAGATACAGAGCAGACAGGAAATACTGCAATATAACACTTACTAGCAAAGTTCGAGGCCTTAAGTGTAACCTTTACCTAGAAAACAGGTGACTGGGTTTGTTCATAACATACGTTCGTCACATGGGTAACAATTGTGTGAAGTTATATCAAAATCGGTCCATGCATGTTGAAGATACAGGCCAAAAATGACATTGCAAATATTTGTGTAAAATGGCTCAGCAATCGAGGTCTCAAAATTAGGTGGGACAGACTTTAGTGTTTGAGCCCTATGATCGACCTCTTAAGTGTGACCTTGACCTTGAGGATAAGTGGCTGGTGGTTGTTATGCATGACACACTCTTCGGGTATGGGAAATAATTATGTGAAATTTTATCAAAATCGGTCTACGCATGTGGAAGATACAGACCGGAAACGAAATTGCGGACGGACGGACAGGTTGACGGAACAGCGCAAACCTATAGTCCACAAACCTAATAATCTTAAAGTGAAGGCAAAATCACAACCATTTTGTACCATTAGTACACTTATAAGGAAAATCCGATTCCTTTTATCAGGAAAGGGTAACACATAAAGGCAAACAGATACATACAGGGTAGAAGTACATTACTTTAAAAAAAACTATTAATATATTAAATGCTACCAAGTAGGTCAATTATTCAGCTTAAGAACGAAATTTGACCTAACTGAGTGGGAAGAAAATCTAAAGATCAAGAAAAATACTTGACCTATCAAGACAATTACTCAGCTTTGAGGTGAACAATACTTTCCTTATCTAATTGTTCAAATGAAACCGAGACCTCAAACAATAAAATAAGGAAAATAATCCCTTTAAACCCAGACAATAGCAAGTCAGATCTCTATTAGTAATCAAATGTCTGATATATCTTCCTTAATATAAGATTGTCCATACATTGTAAGTTTTTAAATTAATAACACTAAAATGTCATCGAAAGTGACTGTAAATGAAGCAACTATCATGGAAGGCATTTTGAAATTCGTGGTAACTGACTACATTATGGTGTAGAATTATTTCATTTAAGGATATGTATACAAAGAAATACATTGCTTATTCCAAAACGGATTTCTTCTATCTTATAATTGAGATTAACAGAAGACATGATGTAATCGTAATTCTTCAATAATATGTTTACAATGACTATGACCTTGATAATGATCTTGCATGATTACAAAGTGCTATAATTTAAAGTAACGTCTTCGTACAAATGCTTTTGTGTGTTTAACTTACATCTTCTTTTTCTTTAGATAGTTCATACATTGGCTTGGAAAGAAACTGCCATTGTGAAATGCAGTGGCCTCTTTGGACAATCTTGCATTTTAGTATGGCGGTCAATAATATTTGCACAAAATGGTTATGAAAGGAAAGCGTAACTTGCCACATCATCACATCATATACAATGTAGTTTTGAATCAACAGAAATGGTATTGAGTAGAGATAGTAACTTTTTTGTCATTTTGTTATTTTTACAATATAAACGATATTGACAGTGACCTTGCATGAAACTCAAAATACCGTATGTATTTATTACTTACTTAGTTAATATGATAATGTGTGTTTCATTTTTTTTCCTAAAAATATTTTTTACCTTGACTGGGAAAATAACCAGTATTTGAGAAAAACGGTGGCCATGTTGGACTCAGTCTTGCATTCTCCATGGCAAGCACTTTCATTTGAAAAATAGAAGCATATGTATACATTTTTTTGTATATGACGTTCGGTTTATTTAACAGAACTAGTTACATCAAATAAGTTTGAATCTACAGAAGATGTAATGAGACGAAACAGTGATTGTTTTAGTCATTTTGACCTTTTGACCTTAAATATGATCTCGGTAGTGATCTTGTATGAAACTCAAAATATCGTATAATATATTTAGCGCTTCCGTAGTAAACATACGTGTGTTTCATTTGAATTTTCTATTCAGATAAATATTTTATACCTTGACTAGCTTAAAAACCTCTCAGTGTAAAAAGGCAGCCATTTTTGGCGCCATGTTGCATTTTTCTATACAACCCATTTCATTTAGTTTATGCATATAAGATATCAATTATACCATTAAGGACTTGCTACATCAACAGAAGAAGTACTGAGGTGAAACAGTGATCCTTTAGTCATATTGACGTTTTGACCTTTAATATGACCTTGATAGTGACCATGAATGTAACTCAAAATCTCGTACTTACTAGGCACTTTTTTGTACATAAATTATGTTTGTGTGTTTTTTTTTCATCTTCTTTTTTATAAATATTCTATAGATGGACATAAAGAAAAAACCTGCTGTGGCAAAACGGCGGTCATATTTGACGCCAATTTAGATTTCTCGGACCGCACCAATTTTTTTATCTTATGCCGGTGAAACTTCATAGTATCCCGAACATTTTGGTATATGCCTAATTTTGTTCACTTTTGTTGCCCAGTTGTTTCTTGGCGAAGCCAATTTTGGGAGCTTTGTTACTCTATTATTATGTTTTCGCATATAAAACAAAAAGAAAAACAGTTAAGAAACTGTTATATCCTTATATAAGTGTATACAATATTTGTGTACATGGATTTACAATTTCTTGAAATCTGCGATGGCCGATATTCACAACAATCATCGGATGTGCTGATAACTATCTCAATTTTACAATGTAAAGATCGTTCATTTGATTTTGACGAATTTATACTCAAAATAATGTAACAGATCATGACATTCATACATGTACCTAATGAAAATGTAGTAAATGTATAACAGTACTTAGTTTATCAAAGTGCTGAAAGAATGTTTACAGTATTACATTTAATTGTGAAGGCGTTGCCGTGTCATTTTGCATGACAAACCGATGAATAAGATTTTATATTGATTGGCCACAAAAGAGTGCGTACTTAACTTAATGTTTGAGCAGATATTCTTCAGCGTGTCTCATGTTGTATAGCGGATTAAATTTATGACGATATATCTTCTCATTTTTGCTAACATGGTATAGAGAGTCGAATTCGCGCGGAAAAATTTCGCTGTTAACAATTGTTTTACTCTTGGTGTTTCTCTTATTTTAAGAACTTCTTTATGGTGTAGTTTACTTTAATTCTCGGCAGCAAGAAGAACAAAAAGCCGCAAATATATGTATTCGTAGCGGAAAAAAACTGTAGCGAATAGAGGGTCATATTCAATACCGAACTTTTCTTATATAATTTCATATTGCCAAGTTCCATTTCACCCACGGAATGCTTTCGTTATTCTACGTACTGAACGTTGGCAACTTGGACAGTTTTAACGATATGCTGTACTGACTATTTCCTTTGTTTACAAATCTTATTTTAATGAAGGTTTATATTTAGAATTAAGACACGTTTTGCATTTACATTAACGTTTGTCTCATAAAACATATTAAAACTTTATTTTTAAAATGGATCGAAATATCCGGAACGGAAGGACCTGGGTTCGAATCCCAGACCAAGACTTGTGCCACACGTGTCTCAGTCCACCGAGCTGTAAGTGGGTAGCAGTGATGAAAAACTCGCTGCCTCTCTCTCGCGAACATGATGACATCTGGATTGAATGTCCGAGAGCGACTCAATAAGCTACAAAGCTTTCTTCGTAATCGAACTTAAATAAATGCGTATCGAGTAATACATTTGAAGTTGAGTACATGGCAAAAAACGGCAGCATATGTCTTGTAAATTTGTACCTTTAAGCCGTTTGTTTCCAAAGGTATACTTAAACTTTGGTACACTACATCATTGACCATATCTAGGTTGCTCATTATTGCTTCTTTGTTTATAAAGAATTCGTGAACCGAAGGATAATTCATCCTTAGCTAGAGAAGGCGGGGAGAGTAGGGGGGGGGGGCATCAATAGTCGGGATAACCATCGATCATCGGAGAGAAATAAGTGTGAACGACAGATGCCGCGGAAACTATTTCAATCGTTGTCGCCATTTCGGTTATGAATATTTATATTTTCCGTGCGAGGAGGTAAGCTAGAATTATATCACGTGACGTTAAAATATTAATATTCATAAATGCAGGAAATGTTAGATGTTGAGGTAAAATATAAATTGCACGAATTTACATTTGCATGTTTTATTGTACAATACGAAATGCAGTTGACAATCAATCTGCAATATGTCTTCTGCCATTTGATTAAATTCTGCTGACCTGATGTCAATGCTCATTAGTTATTTATCTTTATATATAACAGAAATTTTCGATTCTTCATTGATAATATAGATTTGTCATTGGAGTATGGGGAGTGAATTGCTGACTATTGACGTCACACACAAATAACTAAATATTGCCTGGTATATGGTATACTACAGCGTGCTAAAATAGATGTGCTTTAGGCGAGCTAAACAGGAGTGTAAACTTGTAAATATTGCTTATCTCCTAACCCAATTGCTTATGTGTACATGAAGTGGATTTAACCCTGTGATTAAAATATTCATTATCCCAAGCGGAGTGCCTCGGTATTGGCAACCCTTTGGCGTCCGTCAGGGTGACAGGGGCAATCCATTACAGTATCGACGAATTACTGTTTGCACAAAGTGAATAGTTTTTCAAGCTTGTTTTAAACGGAATAAATGGCATGCTAATTAAGGTGTATTAGTAAAGGCAGTACAATACACGATGACGTGTAAATAATACTTAAAAGGATTACCATGCATGATATGTTCAAAGCACTAACAGCAATCTAAATGCGAAATTGGGCATAAGGGGATCTTTCTGTATCACAAACAAAGAGTGATTATTAAAGTTCGTGTCAATACTTCGCTAACAATACCTGTTAATCTTAATCAAAGAATTATTTTTTGACATAGATTTTTAAGAGATAACATTTTCTGAGCGCTTAAAGCCATCCAAAAGGGAAACAGGAGCGATGACCCTGTTGACGCCGCCAAGATTACGCAGAAACAAAGGTTCGTCTTTTTGCTTTCAATTTACTTGTGTTAACTAACGTCATGTGCTTTGATATTAACAATGTAGTATACTGCAGCGTACTAAAATATAATTCACTTTAAACGAGTTAAACAGGAAAGTTGTATATATTGAATATACCTCTGCATAAGGAGGTTGTTCTGTACTATAGACAAAGAGTGATTATTAAAGATCATGTCAATACTTCGCTAACAGTACCTTTTTTATTAAAATTATTTTGAAATCTCGCAAGCTATAACATAACGAGATTTTAAAATTTGGAGAAGTATTTAAACTTGTATTTAGCCAGCTGTGTGTATTACACATTCTTCAGAAATACGTAACACGACCCACTCAGCACTTTACATGAAATCCATTCACGATAATTTTCATAATTATATTCTTAACATCTTTCAAAATGTATCACACACATAAAACTATTTATTTACTATAAAGTGCATTTATGTCGGTGTCCTACGTCTGACACTGCATAACTCTGTTTAGGAAAAACGACAACCCAAATACATAGAATTGAAAATGTTTACTTTTGCCTAACAATTTAACAAACTTTGCCGAACTATTTAAACAAACCTAAAATAACTATTCATATACATAAAACACAAAAAAGGAAAACAGAAGCGCTGGCGCTATTGACGCCGCCGTGATTACACAGTGTCAAAACATGGTTTGTCTTCTTACTTTTAGTTAACTTGCGTCAACTAGCGATAGGTTTTCAGTACTTTCAATGCTTGGATAATATTTTGGTTAACATGTATTACCTTTCACGTTTAAAACAAAATATGAAAATAACTATTAGATTGCCGGAAAGTATCGATATTGTTTTTACAATGTGAAGAACAGGATCGCTCGTTCGCGAATTCATAGTCTCGTGTATAGAGCCGGAGATAAAAAATTGCAAACTTTCTGTCTCACGATTTAAAAGTGATTTACGGTATTGGATTGGTAGACGCTGGATGCAGACAACAATGATTTTCGTTGATTTTACCGGTCTCCCATGACTTGTAAAGGCTGAGGAGCAGACAGACCACCCTCTTATGAAGGATGTCTGGATTAAGGCTGGGACCAGGCAGACTACACTTAAATGAAAGATGTTTGGATTAAGGCTGGGTACCAGGAAGATCACACTCTATTGAAGAATGTCTGGATTAATGCTTGGACCAGGCAGACCACACTTTAATGAAGAATGTCTGGATTAAGGCTGGGTACAAGGAAGACCACATTCTAATGAAGGATGACTGGATTAAGGCTGGGTATCAGTAAGATCAAACTCTAGTGAAAGATGTCTGGATTAAAGCTAAGTACCAGAAAGACCAGATTCTATTGAAGAATGTAGGTAATAAGGCAGTGACAAGGTAGACCACATTCAAATGAAGGATGTCTGGATAAAGGCTGGATACCAGGAATACCATACTCTAATAAACGATGTCGGGATCAAGACTGGGGACCACAAAGGCCACATTATAATGCAGAATGTCGGGATTAAGGCTTGGGACCAGGAAAACCTCAATCTAATGTTGGATTTCTGGATAAATGCTAAGCACCAGGAAGTCTCTATTCTAATGAAAGATTTCGGAATTAAGGCTGGGGACCAGGCATACTTTATTCTAATAAAGGATATTTGGATTAAGGCTGGTCAGGAAGTCTATATTCTAATGATAGATGTCGGGATTAAGAAAGGGGACCAGGCAGTCTATATTATAATGAAGGATGTTTTGATTAAGGCTGGGTACCAGGAAGACCACATTCCTATGAATGATGTATGGAGTAAGGCTAGGTACCAGGAAAACCACACTCTAATGACTGATGTCTGATTTAGCGTTGGTACCAGGAAGACTACATTATAATGAAAGATGTCTGAATAAAGATTTGGGACCAGGAAGACCACACACTTATGAATGATGATGGGATTAAGGCTTTGGAACCAGGAATAACACTATCTAATGAAGGATGTCTGAATTAAGGGCTTGGTACCAGGAAGACTACATTCAAATGAAGGATGTCTCGATTAAGGCTAGGGGCAGGGAAGTCTTTATTCTAATGAAGGATGTCTCGATTAAGGCTAGGGGCAAGGAAGTCTTTATTCTAATGAAGGATGTCTCGATTATGGCTTGGTATCAGGAAGACTGCATTCAAATGAAGGATGTCTTGATGATGGCTAGGGGCAGGGAAGTCTTTATTCTAATGAAGGGTGTCTCGATTAAGGCTATTGGCAAGGAAGTCTTTATTCTAATGAAGGATGTCTCGATTATGGCTAGGGACAAGGAAGTCGTTATTCTAATGAAGGAAGTCTCGATTATGGCTAGGGCAAAGGAAGTCTTTATTCTAATGTAGGATGTCTCGATTATGGCTAGGGGCAAGGAAGTTTTTATTCTAATGAAGTATGTCTCGATTAAGGCTAGGGGCAAGGAAGTCTTTAATCTAATGAAGAATGTCTGGCTGGGGACCAGTAATAACACATTTCAATTAAGGATGTCTGGCTGGGGACCAGGAATATCACATTTCAATAAAGGATGTCTGGCTGAGGACCAGGAAAATTACATTTCAATGAAGAATGTCTGGCTGGGAACCAGGAATATCACATTTCAATGAAGGATGTCTGGATCAAGGCTGACTACCAGACAGACCATATTCTAATAAAGGATGTCTTGAGTTAGAGTGAGGACCAGGAAGACCACACTCTGATGAAGGATAGCTGGATAAAACTGGGGACCAGGCAGACCATATTCTAATGAATGATGTCTGGATCAAGACTGACGATCAGGCAAACCATATTTTAATGAAGGGTGTCTGGATCAAGACTGAGGACCAGGCAAATACCACATTCTTATGAAGGTTGTATGGTTTAAGGGATGGTACCAGACAGACCACATTCTAATAAAGGATGTCTGGATCAAGACTGGGGACCAGGCAGACCATATTCTAATGAAGGATGTCTGGTTTAAGGGATGGTACAAGAAGGACCACATTCTTATGGAGGATGTCTAGTTCTCATAAATGATGGCGGTATTAAGTGGCAATGGATAACCATTATAAACTAAAAAGCTTTATTAATTTGCGAATTTAAATGTACTTTACATAGATTATTGAATGGGCTACCGATTTGGACTGAGATGTATAGCTTAAACTTAAAAGTTAGGTGATATTACTCGCAAATATTCTGTTAATTATTTTTTTGAAGTTATTGAATTTGATTCCAGTTTTAGGGAGTGTCTTTTTGAATATTTGACATGCTTGTGCTGACAAGTAAAATACTTATTGGAATGACGTTGAGGTTTTTCAAATATTAAATTTGATTTTCGACAAAGTATAATTACGCATATCCAGAATCTATATTAAATCCTGCATTGAGGTGTGGGCACAATTTCAATTATCAATGTTACTGACCTTGATTGTATTACCCACAATTTAAACTTAAAATACGTTTGAAGAAGCCAATCTGTGTATACATTTAATCTGTTTAGTACATGTATGTGGAAACTGTCAGAATGTTTGTATCTTGGGTTAGCTTTTTTTGTAAATTTAAACTGGGAATGTACATGTGTATATAGCGTTAATAGATGATCATATTGAAGCTTAAACTTAACACAAAATTAAAATGTCAATGTATTAGACACCACTAATTCGGTTTCATATATTAAAATCAACAAGCCCTTAGTAGTGTCTCTGCACATATCATTTTTAAATCAAATGTAAACTGATTTTCCATTTTATATGCATATTACTCATATATGTACATGTTCATCGCCAGATTCTTTGCGGAGGATATACATTGTATATTTATAATTGTAGCGGATATGATTCAGTAGAAAACGTGTTTTAAAACTTTCTTCTTTGCTGAAAGACTTCTTATTTTGTATATATAATGCAAATAAATTATCAACGTCAATCGTCATAGTCTATCTCCGATTGAGAAGGCAAAATACTATTTAAACAACAACAATACAATAGCTGGAGCGTAAAAATAGGAAACGTATTCTAAAACTTTCATTTTTTCGCAGACGACACGTCTTATTTTGTAACTAAGATATGGCAACCGCCAGGAAAGGGAAAGTTAATTACAATAGTTCGAGTGGAAGTATTAGAGTTGATTTGGACGCGACTATTATGCAAATTGGAAGCGATGAATATCGTGATTCAAATACTTATGACGCGAATAATTCTGGTACTCGTAGGCGGAAGTGCATGGTTGTATTTGCAGCAGTGATCTTGTTACTTGTGATTTCAGTTGGTATTATCGTTTTTCTGCTCGTGTCTCCTAAATCAGAAGGTTTGTATAATCACTCTCCATTTTCAAACATGGTATTTAGCATAAATGTGATAAAAGTCGTACATTATAAAGTGCATTGTTGAAATATGATTAAAAAATGACATGATACGTTTGAAACATATTTCCAAATTGAACGTATCGGAATGTATCATACGCACTTGACAAGCATACATAACCGAAATACTAATACAAAAATGATACGAAAAGACCTTTCGTGTTGAAAATATTAAAACTACAAGCATTACTATAAATCGAGTAGGACTACGATAAGATGCCCCCGGCGTTGTTTGTTTTCCTTAATTTAGAAAACAAATAAAGGTACCCTGAAAATATATTAAGGGCCGTTTCTTATGTTAGTTTCAATGTATGCCATAGCATAAGAAGTCCGATCGTTCAGTATTTATAGGCTCTGATCATATCCGCTAAATCATACTCTCGGACTGATTAGTATTTTGGACGGTAATGCATGCCATACATGCCATAGACAACTTTTAGTTTCAGGATTTGAAGAAATATATGGAAATACATTTTGCTTGGTGTTATTTTCATTTCGCAATATTTCAGACAATTCTGAAGGGAGTGGACGCTGTCCACAATACACATATATTGAAAACAGTAAAGTTGTCAATACCACAGGATCCAAACACGGAGACGTTATTGAAATTGAATGTGACGAAGGATATGAACTAAAAGGATCGACAAATATCACGTGCACTGCATCAGGTAGCTGGGACCGGCTGCCGACGTGCGAAATGGTGTCATGTGGATTTCCAGACATACCGACACACGCATATATATCAGATATAACAGGGACGTCATTTCAAGAAACTGCAACCTTTAAATGTGACGAAGGGTTCATTCTTGACGGAAATAGTGTGATTCGGTGCCTCGCTAATGGACTCTGGACAAAAGATGTAACGTGTAAAGGTAAGCCATTTTCATCGATGTATTGCTGTCAAAACTATCTATATTTTAAAATTGCAATAAGTGAAATATCTAAAATAAAAGTACTTTTTTGTTTCCGTTTGTGGACTTTTACAATGATGACTTTCATAAAACCATACTTGGTCAACAAAAGGGATTGTTCCCCGGATGTACCACTACAAAAATTGCTCAAACGGTTCCTCTCCGCTGTACAAAAATTGATCTAATGTCAGATTGTTGATCGGGTGTTCCAATATCTAAATTGCTCAATCCATGTCGGTACGCTGTGCAAATAGTCATATGAGCATAAAGCAGAACGTGAGTTTACCACTGGAACTGGCCATGCCTCTGTAAAAATCTTAAGGGGTTGGAGTGTGTGGATGAATGGGGACAGGGACTATGGAAGAGCGCAGATGATTCTATTACGGATACAACACATATATTTCATATTTGCGACAGTTATAAGCGGGAAAATGGAAAAGGAGTTTATTAACTATGACTTTTGGTAGCGCAATTTGGCTTATAATCAAGTTCACAAAATTTGACAAGTTTGAAAATGCGATAGTTACAAAACATTTTAGTTTGATCGTTGATTTTGGATGTCCATACAACCAACCCCAATACCGTAGAAAGGAGTAATTTAAACATAAAATAGGTTTTCCGTGGATAATACAAAATGTAGCGAACTAAGATGCGGACTAAGTTAAGACAATGTTGAATACAATAGCCCATCATTAAAAATGGCTTTTGTAAACAATCAACTTAACACGTTCTGCATGTGTTTAAAATCAATGATAAAATCACCAAACAAAGAAACAAACTTCTGTCTGAATGAACGAACGGACGAACGAATGACTGATTGAATAAATGAATGAATTAGTCAGTCAGTCCACTTATCAATTAAACAGTTAATCAGGTCCGAATCAAGCGGTTAGTCCTATTGATAAGGTTCGAGCCCTGCTACCGACCATGTCTCATTGTGTGAGAAAGTTGACAGTTTCTTATGGACTATTTTTTGGAAGTTTACGACAATTAAGCGCGGTAATTTGCGATATAAATACTGATGTATTTATCTCTTATTTTTGTTTGTTTTATAAAACTCTTTGACGAGATTTTTAAAAGCTATCTGCAGATGTTTTATCATGTTTTATTCTTTTAAACTAATTAAACATATTTAAAGTTAATATCTTTGATGTCTAAAATGATCAATGAAAAAAGTAAGCGTGGGATACGGCGGTTGTCTTTCAATGCTCGACAGTTATTTACTTTTAACAGTTTTAGATATATTTTACTTAAATCTATTTTAATTTGTCCTTTTTGTCTAAATGGGAGTATGATTTCAAAATTATAATAATCTCTGTAACGATTAATAGTTTTAATACACATATAGGTGTAATAATTAACTGAAATAAAACTGCATGCACTGTCTTCTGCCTTAATATCTTTTAAATTTTAAGACGATGTTTTAAGACATTCTACTACAATTGTTTTACTTGAATAGTTAAAATTAGATAAAATATTGAAATTAATAGATATTCATTTATATTTTTACAGATATATATGTATCACACCAGAAGAAAGAAAATGACCGCGTCGCGTTTTTCTTTTTCTTGTGTGTATCTTCATATGAAAACTGTTATCATACTTTTGAACTATAACAACAATTTTAAATCTACGAGAATTATTGCCGACTTTTTAAAATTTCATTTGTGTAAACAACGACATAAATTTTAAGTTGACATTTTAATGATTAATATAAACATTTACCCTGAAAACGACAGGGAATGAATTACAAAACGCTGCCCGTACACTCGTTTTTGACACTGATTTTATTTAATTGCTTCTTTTAACTACTGTGACATTTTAAAGATATTTTACCGAAACTTCTTTTGCTAGATCTGCAAATTTGTCGTCTACATGGGGAAACAATTTTATCCGTTTACCAACCTATAAACATTTTAGCTGTATGTTAGCATTTTAAAAGCATTTTCTCTCTTTTCATTCATTTTTTCAGTGTTATTGCAACAAATTACAAGATTTATATTAAAAAATTATGTAAGTCCGTTTTTTTCATTATTTGTGAAAGCTTAAAGTTGAAATATTAAATGGTACGTACTTAAAGCCCGTATAGAAAATTACCACACGCCCGTTTTATTTATTATATGTACTTTCTTTAGAATAGTGTGCTGACTTCCTTTAAGACATCTAAAAGAAATTCGTTTCATTAAATAGTAGATGGCTACATTTTTTCAAATTAGTATCTTAACTCATAACTGATGTGCATTTAGACGTAGCACGTATAGGTCCGTGCACATAGAATTTTTCGAGTTGTACTTGCCATTTCTATTCAACATTAATTGCTTTCATTTGAAAAATTACTTTGATATTTTTCAAAAGTTTTATCAAAATTTACTTAATAAATTCTTTATTCTTTAGTTTAAATACTAAAATAATATATGAATGGTTAATACACAAAACGCGCCGTTGAAGTGTTTTGTGTGTAAAAAGAAAACTCCATCACCGCGTACTTTATTTGCCTTTTCCTTGAAATACGAGAACGAATTTAATCAAACTTATTTAGAAACAATTAGAAGCAAAAATACGATGATAAGGACTAATCAGTCATGATACATAAACAGATGTTATACGATGAGAATAATATAAAAGTGGTCCGAGATAGTGCGGACGACCAATCGTGTAGAACATTTGCATATTAGCCTAAGCTTTAACATGTATTATTTATATTGCTGTACAAAAATCGGATTAAATTATGTAAGAACGATTGAAGAAGTAGAAAGAATCATTCTTTCAATTAACTTAACTATCTTTCTGTTACATATTTTTCTTTTCTCACGAGCTATTTGAAAGTGAGAGGAAGAGATGTTGACTTCCGGTGAAACCGAAAGTAGACGTTCTGCATATCGTGCAAGATTTACACCAGAATTAAAGAGCAGGAAAATATATTTGTAGCATAAAAAGTTACGCTTACCACTGAAAGTTTCTCCAACCATGATTTAATTCCAATATAAAGTATTATATAATTTGCCTACGCGTTTAGCAATTATATCTAAATGCGCACGAACTTTCTATGTCTTAGTATTTAAGACCAAGTGCCAAAATTAGTTGATACGTTCTAAGGAGTACTATTCAACTATTAATTATTCTCATGATATGTTTGGTTTTCCTTTAAATTAACCAAAATTTAGGACCTTAAAAGTGTGTTCATGCGCTTCATTAAGCTGTTGTAATTAGAGATATTTTAATAATATTGTTGTTAAGCATTTTAAAATGTCCGAGTTTATCGAATAATCGTATTTCGTTTCGTTCATAGGGAATCGTGTATCGTATCGTTCTTATCGCTCATCATTCATGATTCATTCATCAGTTATCGTGCGCGCATCGTGCACTTTATTCGCGTGTATCGTTCGTGTATCGTTCGTTCCGTGTGAAAAGCTATACGTGAGTACCACTGTGTACACGCTTTATCGGACCGAAAATACCCCTAAACTGTTTGTGCTCTTTCACGCGGAAGAATACGCAAGAACGATAAATATGTGAAATACCCGTATTGCATGTTTCTTTTATGTTATATATATATATATAATATTAGTATCTTGTTATTATTACATAGAACGTCCAATGGCATGTTTCTTTTATGCTATATAATATATATGTTTGTAAATTATGCACATGCATCGGATGAAACTAAATAAACTTAACAAACCTGTTTGAATTTCAGGCTATGATGTTCTACCATAAAGCAAATATACATTATCTTTTTTTTAGATATAGACGAATGTGTTTCACAACCCTGTATACACGGCTCATGTTCTGATGGTATTGGCGAATACACTTGCTCATGTTTTACGGGATACAGCGGCCAGAACTGTGGTACAGGTAATAAATATCAACTGGACTAATTCATCCGTAAAACTTCTTCAATGAATGTCATTGAAATTGTTTTTGATTTGACAAAGTGCCATTATCGCCTATTCCACATCTATCCCTGTCCTATAATGGAAAATGGTGATGCTTACACATGCCAGACGTATCATTTGGTATGAACAACCGTTACTTTGGCAAGTCAAATAATGTCTAATTATGGACCATTCTAGACAGGAGGGTTTTCTGAAATGAAAGTTAACCTTTAACCATTTTATACCTACATGTATACTTTTTTACACCTACAATGGGTTCCTCTGTCTCCCAATTTGGGCAAGTCTGTTTCTTTAAGTTTTGAAGAACTGTGATCTAAAGAGTTTCAGTCCTGATCAGATGACATTGTATTGGCCGTCTGCTTCGGAGTCTGCTGATACTATTTAAAGGTAGCCTGTTTATTGAAACCGCACTATTCGTCCGTGAGTGTGCATGAAGGTACAAATGTATGTTCATATAATATTACACAAGCTTTCAGCACATCAAGACGATAGTTCGGCGTGCAATACCTATGTCCCTACCTCAAATATTCAGTTCACACTTGAAGTTTGAAGATAACGAAATCCTGTATAAATTCAAACATTCGTCTCCGGGCTCTAACTGTGTCACTCTAAAGAGATTTTCAAATCATTTGACACAAATGTTCAAAATAAGACCAAGGACCCTTCCTCAAAGTCAAGGTTACACGTTACCGGACAGCAACTCTTTAATGCATTGAACGATTTTAAAACAGCCTTGCGTAACTGTTCAGCACATGGAGACGACATGTCGTGCAACACATACGTCCCTATCTGAAAGGTAAATGTCATACTTAAGAGTTTAAAGGTCACCACATCCTGTATACATGAAAACTCTGTCATGCATTTGGAGGATTTAAAATAGCACAAAAATGTTGAGCGCATGGAGATGACCCTGTCATGCGCATATTGGAAATGATGTGCGCATTTTTTCGGGTACACACCTTAAAGGTCAAGGTCACAGACTGTGAGACACTTCTAAGGGTATCATACGCATTGAAGTTCAACGATAAAATGTATGTTCTCTTATCGCTTAATGTTCATAATAGATTCTTCTGCTGTCATACACAGTTTAGTTTCACAAATGTTCTAATCTCTTTTTGCTTAGTTTTCAAAATATTTCTCTGGTATCATATCAAGTAGTGGTAATTGAGAGCATATTCCTTTTAAATAAATTATGCGATTTGTAAAAGCTTTGATTGGTTTCGTATATGTAAGTGTCACTTTCACTCTTTTTCTGAACTGATTAGCCTCCCGGAAATAGTTGTTTTCTCCTGTCGTATTCATTAGTGTCCAGTAGTAGAATCTGTGCTCGATAGTTTTTTTTATGTATAAACGTTTCCAAAATAGCTTTCATAAAGTATAATATCTATAAGTAATCGCAGTTAGTTGTTTTGGTGCCTTATCTCTTAGTTTTCTCCAATTTCTTCTGAACTCACCGAAACAGCTACTTTCTTGTCTTCTTAAATTGATTTACTGTTGTACGGAGACGACTAACTAATGATTTTACTATACGTGATTTTCCAAACTGCCACAGAATTACTTAAATAAGCATGCTGGTGCAGACAGACATGTGCGGTACAATGACTCGTTAGCAATACCTTCCATGATGTTTGATTTTACAAGACGCCACTTTGGTTTGGTTTTTATCGCATTGTTCGAAGATGTAGACAATCACACTCCTTTCATAATGTATAGAGCAGAATAATATGCTTTGTACAGACGTAGTTGAAATTACGGTGTTATGGCAATATAGTATAGTAC
The DNA here is from genome assembly GCA_032359765.1 of Saxidomus gigantea. NCBI lineage: Eukaryota > Metazoa > Mollusca > Bivalvia > Venerida > Veneridae > Saxidomus > Saxidomus gigantea. The sequence goes on from JAUMHA010390989.1 coordinate 23,802, forward strand.
ATTTTCAATCACTAACAATGATCCATAAACATGTTCTATTTATCCATTCGTCACGTTATGTTTATTCATACGTCACATTATGTTTATCCATACGTCCCCTAATGTTTATCAATACGTCACATTATGTTTATCTAAACGTCAAATTGTGTTTATCAATATGTCACATCATGTGTATCCATATTTCACATTATGTTTATCCATACGTCCCCTTATCTGTATCAATACGTCCCCTTATGTGTATCAATACGTCACATATGGTTATCAAATGTCACATAATGTTTATCAACACGTCACATTTTGTTTTTCTAAACGTCACATTATGTTTATCCATACGTCACATTATGTTTATCCCTTATGTTTATCCATACGTCACATTATGTTTGTTCATTATTATGTTTAACGTCAATATCAATATATCTTATTTGAGAT
>JAUMHA010390990.1:0-11823 GCA_032359765.1 Saxidomus gigantea
TAAGTTATGCCACATACTAAATATCTAACCTCCAGGCCTTGTGGTTTCAGAGAAGAAGATTTTAAAAGTTTTTCCTAAATAAGCCTATGTAAAAACAAGTGACCCCCGGGCAGGGTCAATTTTGACAAGGGGTCATAATTTGAACATCTTGGTAGAGGTTCACTGGCTTATGCCACATGAAAAATATCTAAGCTCTAGGCTTTCCTGTTCTTGAGCAGAAGATTTTTTAAAGTTTTTCCTTTCTGTTGCCATGGACACCAGTTATGCATGGAATGGATTTATTTGAAATACTGTGAAAGGGCTTCATGCAAAGAACATCCCTGCCAAGTTATATCATCATTGGCCTAGTGGTTTCAGAGATGTTGTTTGAAGGAAAATGCTTACAGATGTATGACGGACGCCGGACAGAATGTGATCCTTAAAAGCTGTAAAAATAGTCTCCGTCAAACTCTTTTCTGCAGCTACATCCTCAAACAATAATCTTTCATGGGCGAGAGTTATAAACATATTTTCCTTATGCAATGGGTATTCAAAAAGTTTGGCGACTAACGTTCTTCGGAAGAAATTATAAAGGTATGCGCAAAAGGTTATCGTGTCTTGTACATTGTTTCAATTTCCATGTACACTGAAGTATTCAACACAACTGGTTTTGCTATCGCCAAGTTATAAACATTTAAACACAGCATACTCAAAAACATTGACACTATTCTGGTAAACATGAAATATTTAGAAAGGAAGGAAACTCAGATCTCAAATATAGACGTGCAGTACTTTGAATACACAAGGAATACAGATTCTGCAAGAGTTAAAACCTTTCAAAACCATTGTTTATGGATAATTAAACGTTTTTAATAAGGGACTGTCTAAAGTCAAAGACCTATCTCACACTAAAACTTCATTGTCTTGTAAGAACATTGCTGCTGCAGATGTCATGTTAGCAGAAGATTACTGGGTACAAGGTACTGCCTTCTGACCAAAAAGCAAAAGGTGCAACAGGTAAAAAGTTGTTTTTGATAGTGTACCAAAATACTGACGAAAGCAGTCTAATGAGCTACTCTCAGGTAATGAAACATGGATTTTTCATTTTGAACCTCAAAGACCACTGAATAGCAAGTTGATAAGTACTAAGCCAGGTAAGCCCCCAACAAGCTCAGAACAATCTGTAAAGAAGGGTGCACAAATTTAGCGTATGGTAAAGGTAAACAACTTTAGTAACCTTGTCTGCACTTTAAGAGTAGAGTAATACAATCAAAATGTCTATACACGTCTCAAGCTTTGTAGGGGCATGAAAAGTTAATAAAATTAATCCACCACGCATATAAAATACATTATTATAGGTGTATACTGAAATAAATCTAAGCTAATCTAAGAACCAATATTGTATCGTAAATGGTACCTATTTCTTAGGTAAAATATGTGTACAATAAACATAGTATAACTTAAACAATTTCTTACAATAGCAAGTTACTCATCTAACAAGAGATGTTTGTAAAAGAATGTATGACCTCAAAGTGGCAGCCAATTAGTTGTTTTGCAATAAAGCATATAAATTCATTGTGACCTTGACCTGATGACGTCAATATCAATAGGGGCCATCTACTTGTCATGACCAACCTACCTGCCAATTTTTAGGACACTAGGCCAAAGTTTTCTCTAGTTATTGATTAGACAAGCTTTTGGTGTTAAAGGTCACCATCACCTTAACTTTTGACCTCAAAATCAATAAGGCTCATCTACTTGTAATGACTAACATAGCTACCAAGTCTCAAGACACAAGTTTAAAGTATTTGGACTAGTGATCTCAGTGATCTTGACCTCTGACCTGTTGACCTCAAAATTGATAAGTTTATTTACTGGCCATTTTCAATCTAACTACAAAGTTTGAGGACTAGGCTAATGCATTTTCTAGATATTGATCGAAACAAGTTTTTCTGTTCAAGTTCACTGGCCAAGACATGTTGACCTCAAAATCAATAGGGGTCATCTACTTGTCGTGAACAACCAAACTACCAAGTTAGGGGAACCTAGGCCAAATTATTCTCTAGTTATTGAACAGATAAAAGTAAGGATGGGGTCATAAAAATTTGGTCTACCGACAGACAGATACACGCGACATCTTCGAAACAGTTCATAAAAGAAGATACTCATTAAATATCATAACCTTGTGTTTGTATTCTGAAGGTATGTTATCTGGGTGACTTACTCAGACCATTGCCTAACCATACAAGACAGAGATTTTAATGCAATACAAGTTTTGATCAAGTTAAGATGTTCTAGTATCTAGACAAAAAAGAGGAACATGAACACCCTAAATAACTCATCCAAGTTTCATTGCAGCACAGGACCCCACTTTGCTCTCCAGTTTTGAAAGTCTCTATTCCCTTACAGGGAAATCTGTTAAACAATTTTTGTAGGTCATATAAATGGCTTTTTTTCAGGTGAGAATATCTTTAAGCTGCCTTCAGAACAAAACAAAGATTACCTAGAAACTCAACCACAGATGTCCCCACTTATCATTGCCTGTGTGGTCAATCTGAAAGTGTTAACCACTGTCAAATCTACATTCCATTCAAATATACAACATAATGTTAGCAAAATAAATATAGGCAGCTGTAAAGTAAACCGCACCTCTAACGTACACTTTAACAACGTTTCATAAATACATAAAAACTGCATCACAACCTGAAATAAAGCAATAATCCTAACTTGAATATTTAGTAAGTCTATGCTACATATTAAGAGTAATACTCCATGGAAAAAGTTTATATAGAGTATAGACATCACCTGATATAAGTTGACAATGCTAAACTTTTCCTTTATCAAGGGTCATAACTCTGCTGTTCAAGCAAATCATGATACAAGCAAAACATAGTCCTTATTTTGCTAAAAAGGGCATCAAGTCTTGTTCTTATTTGGTCCAATCAAAAGCCAAATGGACAATTTCATGCTGATTAATATTTCTGTACTGTTTCATGACTCTATATCACATACCTCTTCAGCAATGCATGTGACAAAGTAAAACTCTATCTTTTAGTAATACAAGGGTTATAACTCTGCCCTCAATCAGTACTGTCAAAGAGGATTTTCAAACAAGGTTTCAGTATGACTTGACCAGTTGAGATTTATTTTGAACTAGTTTCAAACTCGCTGTTGAGATCATCATGACAACATTGTAACCAACCCTCGTGATGAGAAGGTAAAAAGTGTTGCATCTAGTAATTTGTATTGATTTGATACGGTGCTTTCATCCTACGTGACACAGCTTAAGGCTCTACCAAAACTTGATCAAGACAAACATTCTGACCAACTTTTATGCTCTCTGGAAAGGAATTGCTGCTTCTACACAGTAGAACTGTAACAGTATTCATAAAGTTGTTCAATGATTTGAACTGGTGACCTAGTATTTTGAATCTATCAAAATAGTTCCAAATGTGGCTCACACACAGATCTCAAAACAAACATTTATACAAAGTTTCTAGAACATTGGGATCATACTTGCAGATTGGGAACAAAATGTGTGGCCTCAATTTGTCAACGTTTTTCTATATTTTGACTTGATGACCCTATAGGTCTTGACCCAACGTTACCCAGCTTCAACCACAAGGCAAATATTCTGACCAACTTACTTGAAGACTATTTATGAAATGTAGCCTCTAGAGTGGTAAAAATGACAGACAGCGGGAAAACAAAAAAGCTCACTAACAGCACTTTCAGCTCATGTGAGCTTAAAAGGTCATGTTTGATTTATAGTTAAGAAAAAGCTTTTGACAACATTTAGCAGCAACAATATAATGTTCCCAATATATAGCATCAATTATATACAATACTTGTAAAATCTATGTGATGGTTGTGCTTGTGAAGTAAACATGATATTTTAAGCACCATTTTTTCTACATCTATAATGCTTTTTAACGCTTAATTACATGAAATGCATTTCAAACTCATGAAATATGTAAACATGGCCTAACGTGGAAAACTGCTCTGTGTAACCTTGTCACTGATATTGACATTATTTACATACAAAATGTACCAACTGTCTGTTTTGCTTGACTTTCATCAGATAAATCAATTTTGCGATTTTCCAAAATGAAGGTGCATGTACATCCAAAATTCAAATACCTAAAAAGATTCTAGTGTATTTCCAAATGCAGATTTACAGGTAAGTAAATGCATAGCAGCTCAATAATCACCAGCATACTAAACACACATTAAGCTTCAAATAACAGAAGCCAGATCACTATGTTGTAATTCAATTCGGTTAACTCATTTCACTTTTTCGTATATCATTAACGCACCATACCGGCAGTTTTTTCAAAAAATGACAGTAAAATGAAATGTAAATGGTCAAAGCACACCATAAGACAATCACATTGTCAATGACTAGCTACACCCAATAAGAAGACTAAAATTAAACGATATGCACTAGCTCATCTTCAAAATCTATGTCCAACACTAGATTTACGAGTAGGTTTTATACATGTATATAAATGTAGCTAGCTAATGACTATATAATTTGTATATACTCTGATATCCGTGACTCAAAAACACAAACATGTACATGTATTATATGTACTTAAACAGTTATCAATGATGCTTCATGTGGTTATATAGCGTTGCATTGTGTGCAAAGTTTTTCAGACATATTTGACACTGATATTGTCGGGATCCTGTATGTGTGGCGATGTGCTGGGTCAAATGATGTCGCTGTATAAATGCTGCACTGCACATGGTACATTTATAATCCCGCACCTGATAGTGAATCTTTAGGTGAATCTTCAGCGCCTGGCTTCTACGGAAATGTTTGCCACAAACCTCGCATGGAAACGAAGCATCGTCTCGATGTACTTCATCTATATGGGCCTTCCTCTCGTCAACCGTACTGAATTCACCATAGCAAAACTTACAGACAAACATGCCGTTCATGTTCTTGTAGATATGTGCTTGGCAGTCAGTTTTTCTTTTTAAATGCTTCTCTAATTTTGATTTTGTATGAAATTTATAACCACACCTTTCGCAAACATGCTTTCTCTGATTGGCGTGTGACGTCTGATGATCTTTCAACATGGGATGAGTCGGAAATGTTTTTGCGCACAGAAAACACCTGAACGGCCTTTCCTTGTCATGTCTCAACAACATATGTTGACGCAGCTGACCCATCCGCATAAAACCTTTGCCACATTCTGGGCAATTAAGATTCACCTCCCCATTGTGTTTGCGCAGATGAAAATTCAGCTCGCTTGCTCTTTTGTACGTCTTCCCACAAACCTGTAGCACAAAGATACCAATTAGCAACATCCATACATGTACATGTATAATGATTATAACATGAATAGATAGATGACAATTACTTATATGCTGCAAAAAGTATCACATTGAATGAAATCATGCGTCTAGCTTTGTTTTGTATTGCTAATTATCATGCCAGCTTTCCTTGCACTACTGTAAGACTTCTGAAAGATCTCTGAGTTATCTAGTATTTTGTAATATGTAACAATGTGTAATAGACAATGATAGAGTTGATCAAGTAACTTTTCAACTTCAAACCACCAATGTCTTGTTTAGTTTACTTCTGTGAAAATTTCAGTAGGTTACTATTAAACATACACTGTAGACTGTGCTACTTCCTTATACTCCCAACACCCACTATAGAATCAGAATTCATGTGATTAAACTTTAAAGCTTAAATACAAAACTATTGCTGTACAGTATGCATATATGACATTGTAGGAGAAAAAGACAGGTCAAAAACAGCTAGGTTTGTAACTGAACCTCCCCATAAAACATTACAAATACCTGCCTTTTCCATGCAAGGCAGCAGACTAAATATTCTAAAATGCTTTTTCCACAACCATGACAACCATATTAAAATATCAATGATGCAAAATATATTTATGTACTTGTAACAGTTAATTTCAAGATAGAATGTGAATGTATTTCTAAGTAATATTTACCTCACAAGCAAATGGTCTTTCTCCAGTGTGGACTCTCAAGTGTTCAACAAGAGTTTTATTCTCTGAAAATCTTCTGTCACACATTGTACATGGGAACGGCTTGTAATCCATATGTACAGTTTTTACATGCTTATTCAGTGAACTGGCATCGTAGAAAGCCTTATCACATACATTACATAGAGCTGTGTTCACTTTTCGTCCCTCATGATTGTCAATATGAATCTCGAGGGATCTTTTAGTTGAAAAGCATTTCCCACATATTTCACATGAATATGTACCACGGTGAAGATTCATATGCTTGATCAAACTAACTTTCTTTGAAAAATATTTCCCACACTGTAAGCATTTCAGGGCTTTCAGGTCCATGCTCGCATCCTCACATTCTGGTTTGGATTCTGTCTTTGAGCTCTTCCTTTTCTTTCCTTTCTTGTGTCCTCCTTCACTACTCTCAGTTTCATCATCACTTTCACTTTCTTTTTTAATTTGTTTCTTGTTCAGTACTTTCTTTCTTGGAACACTTGCCTTCCTTTTTCTAATTCTTTCACCAGGTGGTAAAAAATCAGGATCTTTCTGTTCATCATCCTTTGAATCAGTTGTTTTATTATCTTTGTCATCCGTATACTCATCATCTATTTCGGCTTCTACTTTCACACTGATATTTTCATCTATCTTTTTCTGAATGGAATCTTTGTCAATGGGACTGGAATTCATGACATATTCATAATCTTCCACATCTGTATCACCACCATAATCATCATTTTCATCACCACCATAATAATCATTTTCACCATCATCATAATCTATATCTACTTCAATTTCCGATTTAACAATATTATCAGTATGTTTCTCTTTGTCAAAAGTATCATTCTCCCCTACATAATCTACACCACCTAAAGTTGCCTTTTCTTTAACCAGATTGTCCTCAATTCCTGCTCTTTTCATATCCTCTGGTACTAGTTCTTTAGGCTGAACAGGGTCTGTAATGAGTAATCCATTTGAATCTTTGTTTGAAGCACTAAACCTTTCTGAATCAAGCACATCTTTCCTGTCGGTTTTATGAACTTTTGAGTTGTTATCCAAGCCTGCTGGTAAGGCCGTCATTTTAAATTCTGTCTTTGGAATCTCCTCAGCTGTCATGCTCCTGTAAGTCATATCTATCCCCTGATATGGGAAAACATTCATTTTTATCCTTTGCTCCGTAGGAAAGTTAAAGTCTTTTGCAATATCTGGTGCATTAGGTAAAAACTTTCCTTTATTGACTATGCTGGAAATTTCAGGTCCAATCAAATTTGTTCCAAGGTCCTGAACAATTTCGTCAACTAGTTTCATCTTATCTTGCTCAAACTGTACAGGGGTTGGTACATTAACAGCAGAAGTCCCTAGGGTATCCATGTGTCCGCTGAAGTGTTTATTCAATGCTTTTGTAGTGGCAAAAGTAAGACCACACCAAGAACAGCGTTTTGTTGGTTTGTTAACTGGTGCAAAATCATCACCAGCATGCTTTGTCATATGGCGATTAAGTTCTGAAACTCGACGAAATCCTTCCCCACATTTTTCACAAGTGTGTGATACCTCACCTGAAATGTAAGTTATAAAATTTGTGTCATGATATTTTTTTCAAGGCTATGGCAAGGATTTGACCAGTTGACAAAATTTTGACTGTAAATAGATCAAGTTCTTTGCTACTTACTTTCAAAAGTACAAGTTCTGTATTAGCTATAGACACGTCAGGGGCAAATTCATGGCAGTAACTGTTTTAACAACATTGGACTTTAGTGATGTCCAAAGCTCACATTTCCACATAAAAAGTTTGTTTTTGCATGCAATGTCATGATAACCATGATAACCTATAATTTTTGCATGATTTTTCTTACTTCATTTACATTTAATTGAGTTAGAAAGAGGTGATACCAGTGTCAGTTTAAGCGGTGTGAAAGTGAATCCAGAGCAAACATATTCATGAAAACTTTAGGAATTATTGAGAAAAAAAAGTATCAGTGAGATACAGTGATGTCAAGCCCACATATGCTTATCTCTATCAACATAAATATATATCATAAATTACAAAACTTTCAAAAAGACCCTCCACATAATGAGGCAGACAAACTTGGACCTGGTGGTCCAGCAAAATTGGACTAAATGTATAACCTGATGTGTGTTAATGCTTATGGAAACGCTTACAGAGCGTTTCAAAATTAATCATGATCACTCATAAATGAGAAAAGCTAAATATAGATGGTTGTATAATATCTAACAAGAGCTGTCTGTATCTATCTATCTATCTCTTGATACTGTCACACCTCTCTAAAGGATCTCTTTCGTGTGTTACTGTATGGACAGAAGTGTGTGCCATAAAATTATTGAGAGGAAAGCATTAAAACACCACAGGTAAAGTTCCCCATAGTTAAACTTGCTAAAAAAAACATTGAAATGGCTACAACTTTTTAAGAAACATGTTTTGTGTGCTAGGCAAACAACATCACATGGAAAAAATGACTCAAACAAAAAATGGGCAAGTGTTAGCCCTGACCTTTACTAAGTTACCTTTATGAAGTTTCAAATGATGATTGAGGTCCGATATCCTCTTGTAAGATTTTGGACATTCTGTGCATTTGAATGGTCTCTCTCCTGTATGCACTCTCACATGCTCTTCGTAAGTCTTCCTTGCAAAGAAAGACAGATTGCAGTGCTCACACTGGAAGTTTTTTATACCCATGTGAACAGACAGTGTGTGCTTATTGAGTGAACTTCTGTCATAAAATGTCTTGTCACAGACATTACATATTTCACTGCCAATAAACCCTGAATGCACTTTGTGATGGTTTTTCAAAGACACTTCAGAGTTGAATATCTTGTTGCATTCTTCACACTTGTATTTATCTGTATGGAGATTTCTGTGTTTGATTAATGCACGTTGAGACTGCACCACTTTTGCACATGTTTCACATGTGAATTCTTTCTTATCAACAGGCTTAACAGGCTTTGGTAATGTTTGTTTCCTTGGTTTTTTCCTTGAACCTTTATTCTGTCCGAATTTGACTTTTGGGGTCTTCCCCCTTTTCTTTAGTTTATCATTTATTTCATCTTCATCTTCAATAATGGTACTGGCATCTGACACATCACTTGTGTCATCATCATCGTCATTGTCCGTTTCCCCTTCTACAATCTCATCATCTAGTATTGTCTCCTTTTTCAAAGGACTGACATGCTTGTCATTCTCAATATAACCCACAACTTCTTCATTATTTTCAGTATCATGTCCACTTCTTTCTGTTGCTACTAATTCTTCTGCATCATTTTCAGGCTCCTTTTTAATACATACTTCCAAAACAATTTCGGCCTTGCTGTTATAGTTGGCAATTTCTTCCTTTATATCATCAGATTTGCCAGTCACACTATTTTTGTTAGAGTTCTGAAGTCTATGAGTTTCTATATCAATAACATTTTCCAAGCTTTTGTCTAGGCTATCTTTGTTTACTACAGAGATAGGTGAAGTTTCTGAATCATTAATGGGTGCAGAAGAAGCATTATCTTGAACACAAAAATTTAGAACACTTTCTGACATATGATCTGAGTCTGGTGTTTTTACAAGTCTTTTTAAAACAGAGTGGTCAGCCGACACAGTTGGCTGATCTGAAAAGCCATGAGTTGAGAAATTCATGCCTAAATAGTCAGATTGTGTTCTATCGAACCCAAAGTTAGTTTCTGGAGCAGGGACGCTGGAAGGAAATACTGGATTCCCATGGTACTGTCTATAATCAATTGGAAACATAGGCTGGTTGTCTACAGGAGGAACTCCAACACTTGCTGTATTCATACTATCATATGAACTGAAGGTGTAATTGTAGTTTGGTCTAAAATTGCCTTGGCCTGCCATGTTTATATCTCAGCTTTTAGAATTGGAAATCTGAGATAAGGGATTATTCTCTATTCATCTTCTTGTTGTATCTGCTGCAGTCTGTCTGAAATACAGAAAATGTAAAACTTTATGATATGCCAACAACTATAACAACAACTGTCCAAAATTCAGCATGCTCGTCTATATTCACTGCTTGACAATAAAACATAAGGGCCAAGGTGGCCCTATATCGCTCACCTTGCTACCATTGGCTATAATATTCGGCCAACAATCGCATCAGAGGAAGGGTCAATTTTGACCTGGAGGTGATGATCTGAACACTTTTCTTAAAGATCCACTATACAATGCAACATTCCAAAGAGCTAAGCTCTGGGCCTTGTGATTTAAGACCAGAAGATTTTTTAAGCTTTTATAAGTGTATGTAAAGCCAAGTGACCCTCTTGGACCAGGGGTCATGATTTGAACAATCTTATTAAAGGTCCACAAGGCAATCCTACATGCCAAATAAGTAAGCTCTAGGCCATGTTGTTTCAGAGAGGAAGATTTTTAAAAAAATTCCAATATAAACCTAACCTATGTAAACTCAAGTGACCCCTCCGAGCAGGGTCAATTTTTATCTGAGGGTCCTAATTTGAACAATCTTGGTAGAAGTCCACTAGTTAATGCAACATGTATGAGACTAGATTCATAGCTCTTATCGGACAAAAAATCAACATTTACATCTAAGATGCTTAGGTTCTACGGCAACATTATCAACTTATTGGTTTGTCAAACACTTCAAAAGCTCATTTGTACATGAGGCAAGAAAAGGTATACACACATTCCATTTATAGCCATTGTTAGCAAGTAATTATCAGACAGTTTATTTTATGCAGCTTATAATTTCCAACAAATATTCATTTAACATTATTAAACTGAACTACAACTTTTATCACAGCCCACAGTGACACTGTAGCCGGAAATCCCCATTTAATAAATAAAATAGTTTTAACAAAAGTAACAAATTTAATGATATTAAGTCACTAGTTACAGTTAAATAACACGGAGGAACCAATCCACCATACAATAAAGAAATATTATTCAGGAACTTCAATACAGTATAAAGCCTGTAAGGTACAAAACATAAACAAGAGGGCCAAGATTGCCCTATATCGCTTGCCTGGCTACCATTGGCTATAATACAAGGTCATCAAAAGCAGAAAGGGTCAATTTTAGTTTATACTAATTTATTTTAGCTTGATTGTGAAGAAAGCTTGAAGCTTATCGAGTCACTCTGGAGTCCGCTTCCTGGAAAAACCAGTACTGGTGTCATATGAGAAGGCTACGGTCGTGACCCCAGTGGGGTTCGAACCCGCAACCTCCAGGATGAGCGGCAGACACCTTAACCTCTACACAATCGCTCTCCTAAACAGTTTGGGGTGTAACTTGTTTAAGTTATTTTGAAAATAACTTCAGTAAGTGGTATTTGAAACATTTTGTTAATAAAATTTCTTTCTTTTGCTGAAAGAATTAACTCCCTTGAAAGTTGAGGTGACCAAAATAATGGGAATTTCTGAAAATAACTTATACAGGTTACAATTCAACATTTCAGTTTTTCTTGAATTTCTTCTTTAATAGCAGATTACCTCAGCAAATACCTTTAGATAAGAGAAAAAAATGCATGTTCTTTCTTTATAGCTGACAGTAATTTATGACTTTTCAATTAGACATTTTTTATTGAATTTATTGCCAAAATTGTCTTAGAGATGACCTGAAGAATGTCCTACTTCAAAGCCCTTGGGTAAGAAGGTTTTGTCGTGGCGCAACAGATTTTATTTCATGATCTTAAAGTTCAATGAACAAAGAAATAGAAAAAAATATATAACTCCCCAGAACATTTGTATTCTTGTGGAAAAATGATGTGTAATCTTTGTACTATTTAAACGAAAATAACTTAAATGAGTTATTATGACTGAAAAATAACTTAAAGAAGTTATTTTAGTGAGTGATGAGTAAAAGATAAATATAACTTGT
>JAUMHA010391012.1:0-11823 GCA_032359765.1 Saxidomus gigantea
ATGTGCTAGACATTTGTGCCAAGTAATTTTAAAATCCTTCAATGCATGACAAAGTTACAGTCCGGACACAAATGTGTAAGTGGGGACGCACGGACGGACGGACAGACAGACAAAGGGACGGTGCGATTTTAATATGCCATCCTTCGGAGGCATAAAACACAAACAGATATGGTGAAAAAAAAATAAAGATGAAAACTTAAGTAAAATGTAAAAAGTCCAAAGTAACCGTAAAACGTGTACTCCGTCTATCGTGTAGCGTATATCGTTCATATTGTGTATCGTTCTGAATAGTGTACCGTGTATTTACCGTACATGTAACGTACGTGTATCGTGCATACATCATGCGTGTAACATGCGCTCCGTGTGACAACTGTTACATTCCGATTACTGTAGTATGATGTGTATCATAGTTGAGCAAAAATATAATGTGAGTTATTATTTTTATAGCGTTCTAATAACAAGTGGGCTCTGATGGCCTTGTACTCACTCATCTGAGTACTGGGGCACTACCCGAAGAAATTCACCTGTATCTTAAGGATGTATGTAGTTGCTAAGGAAGTCAAGGGTTGCCAGAGGCAGTCAGTGGTTGCTAAGAAAATTGCTGGTCACTTGGGGAAGTCAGTGAGTTCCAATGAAGTACTAAGGATGTCAATGGTTACAATGGAAGTCACGAGTGGCAAGATGATACTAAAGGTTGTTAAGGAAGTCACTGGTTGCTAGGGGAACTTGTTGCTTGCTTATGAAATCACTGGTCGCTAGGAAACTTGCTGGTGGTTAGGGGATTAAGTCCTTCCTAAGCAAGTCATTTGTTCCTAAGAAAGTCACATGTACCTAAGTCACTTGTTGCTAGGGGAATTCACTGGCTGCTTAGAAAGTCATTGGTTGCTAAGGATGTCATAAGTTGCTCAGGAATTGATTGGTTGCTAAGGAAATCACAGGCTGCTAGAGAAGTAACATATTGCCAATGAAGTCGCTGGTCAACAGACAAAGTTGGCGGTTGCGAAGAAGTGACTTGTAGGAAGAAAGTTATTGCAAGGTAACCCGCTGGTTGCTAGAGGAACTAATTCAAAGCAAGGTTTATCCTCAAACTTCATATGCGAAAAGACCTTCGGGGAAGGTCAATTCTGACCCTGAGATCATGATTTGAACAAACTTGGTAGAGGTCTACCAGACAATGCTTTATACTAAATATCTTAGCTTTAGGCCATTTTACAGTTTGTCTCTAAAGGAACAGATCAATTCATTCTTATTCTAATGATCTATGCAATGCTTACTGAAATAGTATGATGCGTATCATAGTTAAGAACAGGTGCACTAAACCCAAGTCACCTGTAGCTTAAGGATGTCTGTAGTTGCTAATGAAGTCAAGAGTTGCCAGAGGCGGCTAGTGTTTGCTAAGGAAATTGCTGGTCAGTAGAAGAAGTCAGTGAGTTCCATAGAAGTCAACTGATGCTACATGTAGTTGCTAAGGATGTCAAGGGTTGTTACGGAAGTCACGAGTGGCAAGATGATACTAAAGGTTGTTAAGGAAGTCACTGGTTGATAGGGGAACTCGCTGCTTAGTTAGAAAATCACTGGTCGCTAAGGAACTCGATAGTGACTAGGGGATTGAGACCTTGTTCAGCAATTCAATGGTTCTTAAGAAAGTCACATGTTCCTACGGGTAGTCACTCGTTGCTAGGAGAAGTCACTTGCTGCTAAGAAAGTCATTAGTTGCTAAGGAAGTGATTGGGTGTTCAGGAAATCATCAAGGCAATCATACTGACCAAATTCATGAAAATCCAATAGAAAATGCAACCTCTATTGCATACACAAAGCGTTTCTATAATTTGACCCCGTGACCTAGTTTTTTCATGAAAATACAATGAAAAATGCAACTTCTATAGCATATACAATGTTTTTCTATTATTTGACAACGTGACCTAGTTTTTAACACTAGATAACCCATGTTCGAACTCGACCTGAATATCATCAAGGCAGTGATTCTGATCAAATTTCATGAAGATCAAATTTAAAATGCAACCTCTATTGCATACACAGGGTTATTCTATGATTTGACCCCGTGACCTAGTTTTTGACCCCAGATGACCCATGTTCAAACTCGACCCAGATTTTATCAAGACAGTCATACTGACCAAGTCTCATGAAGATCTAGTGAAAAATGCAGCCCCTATTGCATACACAAGATTAAGTGTGGACAGACAGACGACAGACAGACTACAGACACACAACGGACACTAAACGATCACAATAGCTCACATTTGAGCACTTCGTTCTCAGGTGAGCTAAAAATTGAAAGATTTGATTCTGTTGTGATATGGAATCAGATTTTCAATTCTACTTTGTCCTTTATGACGGATTTTTCGGCGATGATTTGCGGACAATACAAACGTACAATTGTTACTGTTCTGATCATAAATAATGCTTATCAAATACATTGTAGTTAATGCAGCCTCCAGAATTATTCACCATACAATTAAAATATTGTCTCAACTAGCGCAAACATTCGTTTAATCATTTGTGAAATAACACAAATTACTGTACCTTGTTTTAATTCCACGTCACTAACTTTTGGTTCTTCGTTCTTTAATACCTGGTTCATAAAAGCAAAATGTTTACTTCTAATATTTATTGTTTGCCAATCAAATAACAATCAGTATCTGCTAATCAAAGGTAACAGAATACATTTACACTTGTATTGATGATTGTTGAATATGTAGCAGTGTCTATGAAGTTATATACTACATGTACTTATAAAAGTTAGCAATCAAAACCCTTTTTATGTGTACAGCATCAACTATAGTACGAAATCATACCATAAACTTTTTCATTTATACAACATTGAATATAGTATGCACAGAATACATCTAAACAGGCAAGACTGCATATGTTCATAAAGTTTTAACAAGGTAGATCAAGTTTCTCTCCTTAAGTTACGGAAATTTTAACAATGAAACAAGTGCTGTCTGATGACTCTTGGCTCAGTGTAAGTAGTTTGAAATACGTAGAACATGTACCTTGTATATGTGTCACCAGATACGCAAATAGGTGATGATACAAATATCAAATGATCAAATCTTTTAAGGACATGTAGTATATAGCTTCATAGACACTGCTACATATATATTTACCAATCAAACTTATATTACAATTATCAATACAGTCAAGTGTAAATGTAAATAAATCGTTATCAAATCTTCTTAAAATATCTTATTAAAAAGCGTGTAAAATATGTTAATTTTTGCCACACATGTCTTTATACCAATACCTGTTGTGATACAAATTCAATGTAACACTTTCCGAAGGGGCTCTAAGTCCTAAAGTATTTTGTCACGATAAAGAAAAAGTCGTTACTAGTTCCATTGATGAATGAGCCACAAAACACTTGCAAATTTAAACAAAAATGTCTTTATTGGTCGTCTAAATATAAACTTCCATAAAAACTACGGACTGAAGTTATGAATACCAAATAAATATTACCTTAGTTAGTGACCAAAATTGATTACCCTAAACAATGAGAAAGGTTTCACATAATTTAATATGGCTGGCATTTGTTTGAAAAAGAGTCCGATTATACAGCTGCATAGTTTAAAGTATTAGTACATGTACAAGTCTGACATACCATTTCTCCTATAGAAGGGGCTTCTTTTAACAACGATTCCTCTTGGTCATCTACTTCTGTTCTGTCATCACCATCAGGTCTGATTTTGGAGCAAGTCTCTGCCACACTTTGACTGTGCTTTGTGGAATAGCGATCAGAATACTCAACATCATCTATGTGACTATCGGAACTGGTGTTTGTTTCGCTACCTAAATAACCGAGAACATTTAGATATTTCAATTGTATTATAAATCTTAAAACAACAAGAACACAAATGAGCTCTGATGGTCATTTATCGCTCACCTGAGTTCTAGTGAAACTGCAAGCCTGCTAAAACCCCAATGGATATTCATGTATTTCATCTAATGTCAATTTTAAATCCAATAACTTGTTTCTCTATATGTAATTGGAACATTCATTGATAAAATACCTCGACTTTGAGCACTTTGTTTTCAGTCTCCGACCAATGCCCATACCAAGTTTGAGACATGTAGTTGAAAGATATCTCTTGTTATTGAACGGAAACCAAAGATCAATCGAACGACCGACAGCTGCAAAGCTTTATATCCCTACTTCTTTAAAACAGGGGAAGGGGGGCACACTAACTGAACTTTGACCGTCGGTTTTTTTGCAGTGACCTTTCTCTCGCTGTCTCCAATAATTATAGGAGGTATCGATTAATTGTTCAAATATGTTCAAAACCTTTGAGGCAATGAAAGTTCCGATCATGAAAACGTAATTAAAGGCAGAAACTCTACAAATCTCTGCGTACCATTGCACTAACCTTATAGGGTCCATTGTTGCTACAGGGAGTCAGTAGTTGGTAAGGAGGTCACTTTTTTAAGTGAAAAACACTGGTTACTAAAGAAGTCACTGATTGCTTTAAGTCACAAATTTCACATGTGCTGTCAGTGGTTGCAAAGGAAATACCTGGTTGCTAGGGTATGTCAATGATGGACAAAGAAGTCAACTGTTGATAGTTGCTCAGGATGTCAATGGCTGCTTAGAAAGTGAATGCTGGCTAGAGAATGCTAAGGAAGTCACTGGTTCTTATCTGAACTCACTGGTTGCTAATCGACTAAATTGTTGCTAAGGTGGTCAATGATTGCTAAGGAAGTATCTTGTTTCTATGGACAAACTGTTGCTAGGGGAACTCACTGTTTCCTGAGGAACTAAGCTGTTGCTTAGGAAGCCAATGGTTGATAAGAAAGTCATTTGTTTGAAGGGGAAGTCACTGGTTCTTAAGGCAATCACTGTTTGCTAGGGAAAGTCTTTTGTTGCCTAGAAAGTCATTGGTTGCTTAGGAAGCCACTGGCTGGTAGGGGAGTAGAGGTTGCTAATTAAGTCGCTGGTTATTAATCCAAGTTGGTGCTTCCCAAGAAAGTCACTATTGCTAAAGAAGTCAGTGGCTGCTAGGTAAATCGCTGATTCCTATTGGAACTCACTAGAAGTCAGTGGCTGCTAGGTAAACCGCTGATTCTTATTTGAACTCACTAGAAGCTAGGTTCTCCTGGAACAAGGGACCCCGAGAGCGGTCACTTTTGAGTTCAGCAGACTCGATAGAGGATATGCTGCGGACCAGACTGGCTTGTGGTTTTTGGATATGACATGTTTTTATGGTTTTCCCATAAAATGCTATGTGAAACAAGCTCCCGGTGGAGCCAATACATGTACTGACCCCAGGGACAAAATTTGAACAAACTTGGCAGAGGTCCAATAAACAATGCTACACACTACAACCTAAGCCATTGATCGTTTTGTTTCGTAGAAGAATGTTTTATTATACAAATGTATATGAAAACCAGTGACCCCCTGGGAGTGGTTCATTTTGATCACATGCCATGATTTGAACAAACTTAGTAGAGGTCCCCTTGAAAATGTTACACACCAAGCTCTATATCTTGTTGTTTTAAGAAAAATAGTTTATAAATTTTTCTTGTATAAGTCAGTGATTAACAAGTGACCCATAGCGGGACCAAAATTGACCCAGGGAAAAGATCTGAACAATCTTGGTATAACTCAGACACATTAACCTGATCCTCCTGACCTCTATTAGCATACTTTCACGGTTGATGTACTGCATATATTTATGTTCGGCTTTCATTTTACGAATACGCAAGTGATAGCTCTATAAAAATATGGATTAATATCGTTCAGGTCGAGATATATTATCGTTCGGGTCGAGCCGTGCAAAATTCATTGAAAAAACATTTTTTTATTATGTTTGGCTCTTTAAATATTTGAAACTTCTTATTTTATGTATACAATATTTTGTCATATTTTTTACAAAACATTCAAAGCCTCGAAACTCTATACAAACACTCTTACCACTTACCTACGGCGGATAATACATCTATGTTCGTTTATCATCAATAAAACAACTATAAATCGGCAAATGTTTCATAGTTGTAATGAAAAGTACTGTTAATTCACGATATGGTCACGGAAAAAGACTTATTCAGCTTTCTTACTGAATAGTATGTTTATGCATAAAGCAAAGGATAAGGTTAATTTGTCTGGACAATAGAGGTCCACTTAACATAGATATTAATAAATAAGCTCTATGCTTTATGATTTTGGAAAATATTTAAAAATAAAGTGTAGAATCCTTTGCAAAATCAAGAAATCGCCCGGTCGAGATCAATTTTAACTCGTGGGTCATTACTTGCAAAATCTTGGTAGGGGTCAATTAGGCAATGCTACACGTCTAATATCCAAGCTCTGGGTTTTGCGGTTGTAGAGAAGGGGAGTTTTCCCAACCAAAGTTCTACAAGGAATGGAATTCTTTGAACACTTTCGATAAAACTTTATACAGGCAACATTCCTGCAAAGTTTTATCTTATTCTGTCAAGAGGTCTCGGAGGAGATGTTGTTTTAAGCAAATTAATGACGACCACATTTCGCTTGTACATTGTAACACGTTTCTGATCTGTACGCTCTCACACCTATCTTTAGCTACTGGCAGTTTACACCATTTTTGAATAACTAAATAACATATCGTTTGAACAAAACTGACTTGGTATTGTAGTCAGGTGAAAGAAAACTCCCTAACTTATATATAATCATATTACAATGATTTAATCAAACGCAGAAGTATCTTGCTCTTTTCAACAAGATTGTCGTATGATGTTTATATTAATCAAAATAAGAGGTGGAGAAATCCAGAAGAAAATAGTTATTGTCTAACAAATGTATTAAAAGCTGAAAATCTGACCGAGAAATTCAACAAGTGCACGAAGATATATGACGTCACGCACTGGACTGTCACGTGATTAAAATGGTCGACTCGGCATTCTAAGAAAGACTAGCAAAGTATATATTTGATAGATTCATACTTTTTCTTTAAAAACTTTCAAACAGATGGACTCGAAATTAATCTGATATCATAGGAACTTCATATATTCAAGAAAGAACCCACATAACTCCATATAAGATACCGGCTACCAAGTCCAAAAATCTAGGTAGCCGCCATAGGCTACCAAGCCACTACCTTTAGTATCAATAAGTGAAATTAAACTAGATGACAATGGAAATCAACCATCATTCACCTCACTACTGTTGCTGTAAATGAAAATCTTTCAAAATCTAATACAAATGAGCCATGTAGAACGTTAGAAATATTTTCTTTGATCTAGTTTAGAATCATTGCATTTAAAAACACACAATCCAATGGTGACTCATATATGTTCCCCTTCAAGAATCAACATTATTAAAATGTGAACAGATTTACCTGTATCATCAAATACATCGGAAAACCCCTTTGGTTCAGGAAACAGATTTACAGATATTGTCTCCCCAGCTTGCGCAGACAGGTTATCAGCAATCTGATTAATTCTGTTTGTTGTTTTCTTACTTCTGAGTAATTTGAATACCTCCCTCATTCCTTCCGGGGAGGAACATACAACTGGCAAATTCAATCCTCCGTCGTCAACCTTTGTGCAATTCTCTGAAATATAGATAGGCAGTACAACATTTGAAGAAACATAAATATTTAAAAGTACCGGTATGTCATTGTAATGTAATGCATTCACTAAATTGTATGGCGTGAGGGTATAATAATTGCCCAATCAAAAGCAATGTACAAGTATCAGTTTAATTGTAGACTTCGATAGTTCGCCTCCGGAACAGGAAATCCTGAGTTCGAATCCCAGCCCGAGCATGAGATGTGTCCTTCGGCAAAGACACTGATGCCACACGTGCCTCAGTCCAACCAGCTATAAATGTGTATCAGTGATGAAAAACTCGCTGCCTCTCTCTCGTTATTGTCCTTGTTCACCAATTTAGTGTCCGTGTAAACTGCATGTGGACCAACTTGACGGACCACAATGACCTCAATATTAATTGCGGTTATCAAGATTCCTTGACCATCCTCCGAATCAAATGTAAGGATGCAAGGTGCAGCCGCCATTGAAACATTGTTCAGAACCCATTGAAGTGTTCTTTGTCTTAATGACATAAGACCATCGTCCATATCAAAATTGAAGATCCTATATTCCAAACAAAAAGAGAAAATAGATTGGAATATAAATCGATATGGATGATCTATTTGTCATGAGAAAAATACTAAATTATTTAAGGTCCGTATCAAACCACCAGCCAACAGGTTATTTAAACAGATATATGAAAATATTAATTTCCAATATTAAAATGTTCTTGGCGAATGTGAGATTGAAATCAGCAAGAGTCAATCATTGTAATGTTCAACTTCAGCATCAAGTTTGAGGATCCCTCTGTCAGATTATACATGATATTTAATGATTGTGAAACAGAAAATGTGACGGAGACCTTGAATAACAACAAATTTCTGACAAAGCAATGTTTTATATATGCGTTGCACATTATGTAACATTTAAATATAAATCAAGACTTTGCAACCTATGCATTGTACTTACGTGGATTTTCTAGAACTTTGTACAGACTCTCAAATGTGATGTGTCCTTCGATTTGAGTAACATCATCATTGATATATCCTAACTCTCTGGAAAGGTCAGCCATATGCTCCTTAAACCTTTTACTGGTCAAGTAATCTACGATTTGTACTAAACCGTGGCAAGAACAACATCGTATTGAAAATAAAATGCATTTTGTTTCGTAGCCAGCTGGTTTAGCTCCTTGGATTTTTCGAATATCTTCTAAGATCATGTCAACCACTAGTCTCACGTCTTTATATTCTTCCGGATTTTCAGCCTTTTTGACGGCAGCCTCCCAAACAGTTTTAAGCACGTTTTCGGCTAATTTCTTCTTCTCAGCTTTTTCTCCAAGAGTGATTATTTTCAGATCCAGTACTGAAATATTGGAGTTTCGTTTAATATGAAACAGTAAGTAAATTATTGTGTTAACTTGACACTTAAGTGTAAACATCTATAAGACAAGAACTATCTTTAAAAAGATAGTATATGAGAGAGATGGGTAGCTATATTGCACAGTAAAAATCCTGTTAAGTTTTATTTTCATACAGTCAGAAATTCACGGGGTGAGAAAAAAGTGCACCTGGACCAGTACACTAACCCATGAACTTTCGATTATACAGTGCAAATGTTTTTCCGACTGAAATAAACGGCCGCTAACACATATTCGTCCCAATTGTGATTAAGTCCGTACCACGACTTCCCAGTAAAGCAAACTGAATCCTTCTTTTTCTTATCAAATATGTTTTTTGAAATATTGACCGTTTTTACTAGTCAATAAAGTGTAATTACTCTTCAAACATAATTAACATTAGTTTGAAGACAACTACATACATGTATTATCAAAATTACAAATCCCTTCATGAAAGATTGAAAACACAATAATATTTTATTTACCTTTTGCATCCGGTATTATCCAATTAAAATACGCCTAACAGAGTAAATTTGTAAACCGAAATATGTTATATACTCAACTTGTCATTTCACTAGTTATCAATTTTCGGTCAAAGGCGAGCCTAATACGGCTGTGAAGAAAAAAGACCGTTTGGCATTTTTCTTTTCAAGTCACTTATATATTAATGAAGTTTATGACATTCTATCAACGAGGGATAATTTTGCAGAATTATGCTTTTGACAAGCCGTAATTGACAAACCTTAAATTCTTCGTGTTTTACTGATTAACTTACTAAACATGTATAGTATATTTACAGTCTGGCGTTGTAGGATTTGTTTTTGTCAAAGTTTGGGCATAAAGTCTTGATGCTATGGCATTTTCCACTTGCGTATGAGAACTTTAATAAAAAGTTGTTACCCGATATCAGCTTAAGTTTTTGATAATTCATATATACACATTTTTCTTTGTATTTCATGACCATTTAAGCGCATATTTTTGCTCAAATTTAAGAAAGGAAAATAAGTGCGTGTGCGTGCGTACGTTCGTGCGTGTGTTTATTAAAACCTTGTTTACTGACAATGAATATCTGTGTTAAATTTAGATCTAAATGTCTGTATAACATTTGACAAAGCCTTCCAAATAAAAGGGTCTAATTTTATGATATTTGGTCATCCTATAACTGTAGCATGTTAAATGACCGGAGAACTTAGATCAGTTTAAAATTCAAATGCCCGCTTTTTGAAGTTACGTTTAAAGTTATTCAACTTATACATGTACCTATATAAACTTTTACTGATTACTTTCCTGATATCTCATTATACTTTTTACTTACCGTGATCATTTTTGAAACATAAGTCAGCTTCTTCCATTTCATTCATAGATTTCTTTAATGTTTCCAGAGTCTCTGTAATGACAAAGATTCAGTTGATATGTTTTCCGAAAAACTTATAAATATTATTAGAAATATCATTAAGAAGAGCGGTCACTCGTGAGTGACGTGACGAATGCCCCTGAAGTCGTGTCCCACAGTCTGTGACATTGAACGTCAAATTCTGGACCCGGTACTTGCGCACAACATTTTATTTCCATGTGGCGAACATTTTCCAATTTAGTTTTAAATCCTTCAATGTATAACAATGTATTTAATGTTATGGTTCAAGATTTATAGACTTGATGAAGAGACACTGGTAACATTGTTTAACATCGAAGAGAAAATATAGATATACCTATGTGTTATAACACCTACCCTTGTATAGATCCGATAGGCTTTTTATTTCTGTTCCATTGGACTTCAGTTGACCCAAATATTCATCAAAATCAGTGGTGGTGTTGGTACATGTAGTTGACATGGTCCTGTAGTTTTGTATTTTCTCTTCACACTTTGTTTGGATATCATCGTTAAGAAATAAAGACAAACTTTGAATGGCAGCGACTAGATCCTCACAACGAAATGCGAAACGACTTTGATCATGTACTGACATTATGGCATATTCCGCGTAGTTGATTCTTGCATCCTTTATCATGTTTATTGGTTTCATAGGCTTTGGCTTGAGAGTTATCTCTATAACATGTGCCAGTACCAAAATGTCCCATGAGTCTGTATCACTATTAACTGTATCAGTGGAATCGGGAGGGAAAAGTTGAATGGACATTTCTTGATTGCAAATACATTGTTTTATAACTTCTTGATTTTCATGAAGTAAGATGCGCAAATCACGACCTTGATCTGAAATCTGTTCCGTTAGAAAATTAGACAGTACTAGCCGCCCCCCTTCGAACAGTAGTCTTACATAGTTTGAATACTTTTCCGGTCGATCTCTGAAGAAAAGTGCAAACTCTGAAAGAAAATGCAAAATAATCTTACATTATGTGCAGATTACGCTGAAAGTGAATATATCTGTATATCTTACATATATAGTTTAATTAAAAATGTGAAAATGCCCCGCCGACATTCTGCCATGTCTTTACTTGAAAGTTACCAATGCACGTGGGGTAATAAGAAATTAACGTTCTTGTAGATTTATTATTTTGCTATTTAAAACTGTACTGAAAACAATTTAAAACTCCTTTATAAGTAACCCCTGCTAAATCGCAGGATGTTTAATCCCGTAATTATGGTATGGCCTCTTACCAGTTAAGACACTGTCTTATTAAGTGTCTTTAGACTAGACATCTAATGCAATAATAAGATGATAAATGTTGTTGATATTTAAAGATGATTGGATTTATTGCTGATTTCCTGTTATTTGTTTTCTTAAGAAATCAGTTTTATTATCCAACAAGAGCTGTCCCTCACAAGTGACGAATGCCCCCGAAAGGGGTGCCTCACAGTCTGTGTCCTCCCCATGTGCTCAATAAATGTGCTATGTAATTTTAAAATCCTTCCATGCATGACAGAGTAACCATGCATACAGTATTCC
>JAUMHA010391034.1:0-11821 GCA_032359765.1 Saxidomus gigantea
CTACTGAAATAAATAGGGAAATGATCACTTATGCTTAGTGGAAGAACCTTCACATCAACAATATTTTCATTCATTGAGATAATGAGGTAAGTTCTAAAAAGTTGCAATACAATGGCATTTCACTTGAAATATTACATTCTAATTTTTGAAATAGTTTAACTGAATACAGAAACAGGTTTGCCGACTCCATATGAAAACCTTTTTTTTTTTAATGAACTTAATAATTCGTTTTGATATCTGTTCAGATGTCTGGCCAGCCATGTATCTGAATATCAATTTGGGCATTCATTGACATCTCTATTTTCTATGTTAAACTGTGATTTACCTTTTTAGGATTGCTTCAGCAGTTCTAACAGCCTTGTCCTTTGACCTCGGTCCCCCGACCGCACAGACAGCCGTCAATCTGTAGCCCTCCGCATATGTAGCACTAACCTTGAATAAATCTCAAGTTCTTAGTAAAAATCTATGAATAAACCTACTTTCTTTCATTTGGGATTTTCATTCTCTGGTATGTGCAACCAAATTTTAGACAAGTTATTGCATAACTTAAGTTTCTTATGTTCTATTAATTTCTATTAGAATTTGACAAGCTTAAAGACCTGTTTGTCTTCTAAACTACAATACACATGATTTATTCTTTCACAATAAACTGTAGATATTTTTCACAACAATGTTCCTACCTATACAACAACTGAATGTGAAATACATACCTTGTATTCAGGTGATGGTGGAAGCCCTTTGGCACCTGATACAAAAACTGCCTCTCCTTCATGTCCTTAAACAATTTATCAAGCATGCCATAAAACAAATGAATAGCAATCAGAAGCATAGAACTTCCCCACACAAGGACACATTTGTTGATGCTTACAGTCAGACAGAAAGCAGACCAACAGATAACAAGTTATTATAATATACGAGTATGACTCAAGGTTCCGACTTAAAGTACATGAATGAAACAGATGAAGATCCAACTGTTTTATGTAATGGCTGATTAGCAACAGAGTAAAAAAATACATGGTTACCATTTACTTCCTCAAGTTTTACATTGGTGAAGTCACAGACAACATCTGGTAGCTGGTATCTTGATGGGTCACCAAGTTCATACAGTAGTTGCTCAGCAACGGTTGCTGTGGAGACCAGACCACCTGTTTTAGGAGGTTTGGTTACAACGAAGTCCCCATCAGCAGCACACTCAACTATAGGAAAGCCAATGTTTGACCTGTAATAGTAACCAAAGCAATGTATAGTACCATGAATGTACATCACTACATTGAAGTAAATAAAAGTTGGTAACTTTTAAATAAATGTTTAATGTACCTTCATGAGTAATTCTACAAAAACAGTGTTTGTACTGCCATATAAGGCATTCTGTCATGATTAGAGCCATATTTAGATGATGTAACTACTTCACTGCACAAAAGATTGTTTTTTTAGTTTCTGTATTTAACACTGTAACCTGTGAGTGCAGAAAACCAAACTTCACTTACCAGTCCTTGATGGTATGCCAATCTGTAAAGATTCCACCAGTCAACTGAGCTCCACACTCTATAAGATGTCCTGCAAGGCTGCAAATATACAACAGTAATACAGTCATATACCAGTAAAATATTGATCATAATGTAGTCAGGTTTAGATAATTGGCACACTTATGTTTTAAATGAGCCGAGGTAAAAAAAAAAAAATAAGTATGAAAACAAAGGTTCTCACTTGAAATGACATACACTTTGCCCACAGAGTGTAGCCTTGACATCTAAGCTGACGACCAGAGTGTCGAGCACAACACGCCTCCTCATGATGCTCAACATTAAAGTTTGATTGAGATTTCATAAACACAAAGTTATGGCTGAGACATAATCTGAATAGATGCAACAAATGACCAGAAAGCTTGATTATCTGGTATTTAGTACTGATATATGCCTCCTGTCAGAGCATTAACAGCTGCGTAGAGCAATTCTTAACAAATCTTACTCTGACCAAGTATATGAACATGTAAAGGAACATAGTGAACCAAGTTCAAAACAGAATTATAGTTCTAACTGAGTAGTAATTGATGTTAGATATTACAGTAAGACACTAGTATCTTTGACTAACCTTGCCATAGCTAGAGAGTTAAATTCTTCAGGACTCCACTGAAACTGCAAACAAACACATGCAAGTTTAATATTTACAGTATTCAACTACTACAGTTTAATTCTTTATTGTTAATATGACCATGTCATAACTAACTTGTGAACAAATTGCACCAAGACATTTTTTTTTGCTTTGAATATTGAACATTTTTCACACAGAAGTGAAAGGTATTTCTTACAGGTTCGAAAATATGACAGTTTTTTCTTACAATAAAAAAACGTAAAACATTAATATTTTATTTGCAAAATAATTTTTCCAGCATACTTTATGAAGGAGTGGTCCTAGTACAAGAGCACTATCCACACATCGTCCTGTTACAACAATATCAGCACCTAAATCCAATGCCCGGGAAATGGGGCCAGCCCTAAAAATATATAACAGTTACTCATTTACATCACAAATGTCAACTAGAGTAATATTGTTTACAAAGAATCCACTAACAGATGTAGCCCTGAATCAAAAGTTTTGAAATTTTACTGAAATATTGCAAAGTGCTGCCCGCTAGTTTATAAACTCTTACCCTGATGGTGGCAAGGATGCAATCTGATCATGATCTGCAATGTTTGATATTCACACAGTAAAATTTTCAGTGAACACAATTTTGAACAACTAGTGGTGCTGTTCAAATTGATAGATGGACAAGTCCATTTTAGAAATTAAACTAGGTCAGGGTTAATACATTTAACAATACAAGCTTCAAGTACAGGAGAATATTTACCCGAGGTAAGCATTCATACTAGTAACTGTCTCGGGCATTGGTATACCACTGTTCATCTCTGTGATTCCAGACTGCTGTAACTCTGGTATCTAGAAAAAGTTTATTAAAACACTCATTGCTTATCACAAACCAGGGAAAGTAGTGTGGCATCCTCAAACTTAAAACCTAAATTAATGCTGCTTTGTATAAAATTAATTTGTTAACAATATTAAATAAATAATAAACTATTAACAGTATACTGTAAACTCAGTATATTACTACTCTGCATATAGCAAAATTGGGGGTATAAGGAACAATTTTCTGGGCTCGATTTTTTCCTTAAAAAATGTTATATAGATATAACATACTCTGGATATAAGAGAAAAATATGAATGGTCCAAAGGTGATTATTATATACATGTATGGAATTTACTGCAAATCTTTTTTAACTCTTTATTTCTCTGAATGTAAAAAATAAACCCTAGTTGTTTACCTGAGACATGAGGTCATCACCAGTTACCACGGCAATATTAAGGTCAACATTGGCAGCTGCACAGACTGCTTTGAGGGCAGCAGCGCATGCTTCTGGGTTTACTCCGCCAGCATTGCTGATCACTTTTACACCTGTAAAAAAAAAAACAAATTTCTGCGCACACTGGTATGTTAGGCAGAATTTGCCGCAGCTCTAACCTTCATTTGGCAAGCAAAATTAAAATTG
Organism: Saxidomus gigantea; assembly: GCA_032359765.1. Classification (NCBI taxonomy): domain Eukaryota; kingdom Metazoa; phylum Mollusca; class Bivalvia; order Venerida; family Veneridae; genus Saxidomus; species Saxidomus gigantea. The sequence continues at coordinate 3,546 of JAUMHA010391034.1, forward strand.
TTTGAAATAAGGAGGGTGGTACCTCCTACCCTCCTTTTGGACAATAAATTCAAGTCTAACAGCATTATGGGAGAAATGCTGGGATTGGCTGTAGACGCCCCTTCAGAACTAAAAGGCTAAGACCTTATAAACACAGTTAAGTAGAGTAAAGCACACTAATATGCCTCTTGAAAAAAAAGCTGGCTATAATTCCAAGAAGGTTCATCTGAATAGCTACATGTTTACCACGCTTTTGATTTAGTTGTTCTGAAAACATTTTCTGTTACATACCCCAGTACTAAGCCACCGCTTCATTACATATGTAACAGGGAGTTAAAGCATTTTTGCTTGACAAAAATTTTAACTAAAAGCTTTCAGTGAGGGGACGCTGTGCAAACTGAGCTACAAAACAAACTAGCCTATCATTTTATTCTCATACAGCTGTATTTACTTGTCCTACCTTTATTCTTTATATCTTTTATATGTGGTGCCATGGCAACTTGAACAAAATCAGGTGTGAATCCTCCAGCACCCTAAAACAAATTGGTAACTGTAAAGTAAAACTGAAGTGCTAAAACTAAGGTCATGTATTCATCTAGAATTGAAACCAAATAATCATGGTGTTGCCAAATACTTTTAGTTAGTTTGTTCTAATTTATTTTAACTCCATTGTGAAGAAAGCTTGTAGCTAATCCTTGTGGCACATGTTTTCACTGAAATACTAATGTCCACACACGTTAACTGCTACTACTAATTTGTTATTCTCAAGTATTTTCAAACACTTTACGAGCCATTAAAAACACTATTCAGTCCAAATGTACTGTTTGTTACTATCCTGGTCAAATTAAGACCCCCAACCAAGTGTTAATTCAACCGTTTTTTGAAAGAGTTAACAGTTGGTGCCATAACAACATTATCAGGCAAGAGGTTCCCCAGTGTTACTGCAGTCCTAAAGCCAAGCCTTGAATCCGCAGCTGGGAACCAGGCAGACTGACAGATCCATTTTACAGATATCATTAGAATTGCACTTACAATAGTGATGTAATATTTTAACTAATCATTTTCAATAACTACATAAGTACATAACATACATTAGTTTTCTTCTTCACAGCTGCGAGAAGTGACATGGTAATTTCTGACAGGTAATCAAACACCAGGTAATCCAGCTTGCCTGCATGGATCAGTTGTGGAGCTGAAGTAACAATGTATATGGTACTGTGAAGATCATTTATACACACATATAATTATGTACATGAGAAACAAGATCATATAAATGGACGTGGCTAGGTAGCTTGACTTTTGTTGTAGGTAGCTGGATCTGTATTATCATTATCATTTTGATTTAATCATAGGCTGGTTTCTCTTACAATTTTTATATTGTCATAATTGAGTGTTATAGGCAGGACTTAAGTGCACAACAAAAATGTTGGTATAGAGAGTGAGACAACAAAATACCCGATACAGTATTGTCAAATATGAAGTGAGACTTAGAAGAAAGTATCCAGTCAATGATTAGAATGTTAGTCTAGCCTGTTTTCTCATATTTTCAGGGATTTATGGACAAACTGTTTGTAAGCAGTTTCAAGTAAGCTGATAAAAATTTTCTTTTTGTGTAATAAAATAAACTAACTTTCCAAATATATAGAGACCAGCAATGAAAGCCTAGGAATCACCTTTACAGAATGTAAATAATTTATCAGTACCCGGATGTGTGAAGCCGAGAATTTGAATGCAGAGTTATAAATTTCTGTTAGTGCCAAGTTACCACTTACGATCTACTATATGCTATATTTATTTTATTTAAAATTAGAAGTGGAGAAATCCAGAAGAAAATGGTTATTGTCTAACTGACTCATAAAATGTGAAAATTTAACTGAGAGATGCAACAAGTGCATGAAGCTTTATATCGTCATAAACTGGAATGTTACCTGATTTAAATGGCTAAATTGAAGTGAAACTTAACAAAGTATATATTTGATAGATTTATACTTTTTTCGCACAAATTCCAAACGCACGCCTAGAAATTAATTTGATATCAGTGAAACAGTCATCTTTTCAAGAATGACCCAGCATACTATGCTGGCTACCCAGTGGTCCTTAAAGTTAAAGTCTAATCTAGGTAGAGCAACATTTCTGGGCTACCTAGATTTAGCCACTACCTAGGTATTTCTTTCTGAAATTTTGCGTGAACATTGTTTTTCATAATTAGAATTATTAGGAATAATAAAATCTACAAATACATTAATAACTAATGAAATACATCTCCATAATGCCTAGGAATCTTCATTTTGCTGTTTATACCAACCAACTACCTATATCAAAATGGGACCTAAAATGTGATAAAGTGATTATTAACGAAACAAAGAGATTAAGTGACTTGCACAGACTACCATTATCTCTAAAAAAAGTGTTCATTACCTGTAAATCAAATTATGGAAATAATGTCTACATTGAGCTGCATAGTTATTCCCCTTACAATTTAAATATAGCGTTTAAGTTTCTTCACAGTTACTTCCCTTCAACATGTAAACAAACCTGCAACCATCGAATCACCCCAGAACCCTGAGGCACAGCCGATTCGCACAGTGTCACCCTTAAGCAAATTCGCATAACTGTTTGATCTTTTGAAAATGGCCGTGGAAAGCTCTGGTCTTTGCCAGAGCAAAGATTTTTGTGCGGATAATATCCTGGGAACAACTTTCTGTGCTACGGAGGCCACCATTTTGGACATCCCATAGGGAAATACGCATGCGTGGCAGTCACATGACCACTAATCATCATTCTGACAAAATGGAGGACGGTTAGACAAATCTGTCAAAAAATTGTCAAATTTTTACTCATTTCAGTCGTCTTAGTCCAACAACAAATAAATTAACAATTGCGAGCGTAAAAATACATCTAAGGGTTTAGTAGCATGGCCTCAACAATGGCAGAAATTGTATATGGGAATAAAGATGAGGGACATGTCATGTCTGACAAGGTTTCCCAGTTGGCTTCATCTGTTTATTCAGAATTTGAAAAGATGATTAAGAAATATGATGAAGATGTCGTTAAAGAACTTATGCCCTTAGTCGTAGGTATACTTGAAAGCTTAGATCAGGCATACTCTGAGAAACAAGAAGTTGATGTAGAAATGGAATTGCTGAGAGAAGATAATGAACAGTTGTTGACGCAGTATGAACGAGAGAAACAACTGCGAAAATCAGGAGATCAGGTAAAGTATGAAATTTTGGTTAAAACATATCACTGTCTGTTGACATGAATATGCAGAAGTATCTAATGACTTATTAGAACAATTTCCGATCTTTTGCAAGGCCTTAGTCAGTAGAGCAGTCAAAAGGAATTCATGAAGGATTTTGCAGAGCCAGAGCTTTTCTTTTTCCTAAAAGGAGAAGGGGCCACGCCCTTGATTTGGTGAAAAAATTAACTTGGTATATTTGCAAAGGCTGGGTCCTAATATAATGGGTCTGATATATCTATGCTCTTTACATCTATATCAATTATCCTTTTTATTGTGTCCCAGCTCGCAATGTGCATATATAGCGTGATGTGCTTACCTCATGCTTGTGTAGTTGGCACCGCCTTCCTAAGCCAGGGCAAGTGGACACGAAGTGAACCAAGGACAGAGGTTCGAACCCAGTCGGACAATTATCCATCACCAGGTCTACATAAACTGAGATAACTAAATTTTATGCATTTATTTACCAGTGTTTTGTCCCAAATACAAAATGAAAAAATGAATATAGATACAAATGAGAACTTACTCCAGGCCCAAAGAAGGATGGGGAACTAGATACTTGTGCAGCGATAAATAGAACCCGCCGAACAAGCGTCGTTCTCCCAATTTATACATATTTTGCCGCAACAGTACACATATACGAATAAGAATCTTGATGTATATAATGATTGGCTGCAACATTTAAAAATCTAGGTAACCGACCTAGCAAGGGTTAAATTCTAATAACGCTTGCAATGTAAATTAGACTACATCTAGGGTTGGAGTCCTGCAATGCGAGGGTGAATTATCAGTTTTGCAGGGAATGAGGGATGTATGTCACGGTACAGACTTGCTTACAATTGGGGGGAAAAATGTGTTAGCGGCTTGGTACCTCAGTCATTCGAGCATTGGCCTTGTTAGGGATTCCAGTTTAGGTGTTGAAGTCCCAATAATTTCTCTGACTTAGTGTACTGTACAATTTGGTTATACAACATTAATGAACAGAAAATGAAGGGAAATGTTTGAGTCCTGGTCAGGCTGTACAATTTTCATGCCCTTCAAAAGGCATAGTTGTAGATTATTTATAAGCACTGTACAGACGTACTCTTTATTGCCTTTACTGCATGTATCAAGGATTAAGGAACAGTGCTTATCATGAATTAAAACCAAAATTATTATTGATGGGGCCATTTTAATGACTTCTGATTCTTTTTCAACTATCAATAAATACCAGCATTTGTTGTAAGTATCGGAACTTGCTGCGCTCTCCCTGATGTGGAGGAAATAAAGATATCTATCTGTCATGTCAAATATTCTTATTTGCCGTAAATCTCTTTCATTTGAATCTTCCAATGCTCATGAAGCCTATTGTTCGTTCAAGTCAGTGTAAGAAACTAAGAAGTTAAGGAAACTCTTAAATGTATTTAGAAATGCTTTGCCTGCAGGTATGTCATGTAAGTCTAGGGCCACATTGAAAAAAGTCTTTGTTTGCCGTCTCCCGACCCTACTTTTTGAAGTTGGGTAGTGAGGTAGGCAATTTTTTTTTTATTAGAAAAAATATGTGATATTTCATACAGAATTTAAAAATGATGCATAAAAGAATAAAAATGAAACATACAATTTTAAACTATCATCTTCATTTGTCTCATCCTCAAATATCCATGTTGATTTGAAAAAAAAAAAATGGACCTGAGTGGTCCAATAAAAATATTCAGAGTGCAGCATTTTTAGTGGGTTGGTCGGGAGACAGCAGACAAACCTATTTTTAATTTTGGCTTAGCCACAAAGGCCTGTGATACATTACTGAACCTTGCTTCAGCAACTGAATTCCTGCCTGAGAACGACTTATTTTCATGTCATGCATAATTTTAGGGCATTTCTTTTTAATCTGACTTTGAACTTGAAGTGCAAAAGTGATTTCTTAATTAATACTAGAAGGCATTTATGAAAAAACAATATAAAATTCTCTTACAATATTAAATTTTGTTACTTAATAATATTTAGACATTAAAACCAAACTTTTTATTTTTGTATTTCTGAAATGAAGTACATTGACACATGCAAACTAGGCTTTTTACTTTCTAGACTGTAGTATCTGCCTATCTGCTTTAAAACTTGGTGACATGTAGCATAAAATTGAGTTTTGATAAGAGATATTTTGAAATAACTGTCATTTATCAAATCTGATAAATTTTATGAGGAAGTTCACAGGAATAGGCTTCCAGGACTACAACTTCCACTATGATGTTTTCAGAGTTTGTGTAATGATTTTTACAGCCTTTTTTTGGTCCAGTTTTACATTTGCTGAAAGCTATATTGATGGTGTCAGATGATATAACTATAAGATTGTTGTTTACCCTTGTGTTATCTCACAGTGATCTATGTTACATTCACTACACTTAATCTTTTGTATCCTGTTCATGTTATTTGATTGGTATGTCATCTCACCAGCCAGCTGGATATAGCTACTGAAGTGTAGGATTTAATAGTCTGTCAAGGGCAGCCATATATTATCTAATGAGTAATCCTAATCACATATGCTTAATGCAGCCCTGTAAGGGCCTTATACATGTATATTTTAAAGGTTTTACAAAGGCCCAGTTTCTTTAAACCCTAATACTGGTCGATAGAAAGTAGAACCCAAAAAACAATTAGAAGATGAGAAGGGGGAGTATTTTGCAAATTTATTTTTTGCAGGATCTTACATTGTTCTGAAGTTTTAGGAAAACTTTGTATTTTGGGCTAAATTTAGAAATGAAAAAAGTATCAGGTTTTTAATTCGTGACCAAAGAAAATTGCTATCATGATCAAAGCTATACTTCTGCATACTGTTATACCTGCTGTGGCGTACCTTAATTCTTCATCATGAAGAAATAGATCTCACAAAAAATCAAATTCCTAGCTTTAAAATCAAACAGTTTCATGATAGCTGTGATAACTGATTTTAGATAGACAGTAAACATGCATCTGACAAATAAATATTGAAGTCTGCAATGTGTAAGGTAGGATTTGAAGATTTATAGTACTAGTTGTATAAAAAAAGTTTGTGTGTTTTGAAATTGAACAGGTACCCTGCCAATATTGGGAGACAGTTAGTATTCTGTTGGTATAAGCGTACATATACAAGTAAATGTATCTGAATATAAAGAATAATAATCATTGGGGAAATTTAATGGTTGACTTGCTAATTTTAATGGCATATTTTATATGTTTGTCATTGAAATGCATATCTTTTTGCTGTACATTCATACAACACAACTTAAAAGTTATTTTAGCAACTTTCCAGTAATCTGGTGTAACAGTGAGTGACCTAACTTACAGCTAATCTATATACATATAATTGCATGGACAGTAACAAATGGTCTTATTGAGAATATATCTTATGTAACCTTTATAAACTCTTTAAATCAAGATTAATGAATTTAACCATTTTATCAAATTGGATCTACTGGTACTGAAAAAATGTTGTACTCAACTTTGTATTGGCCATACATTTGCTTTCAACATACTATTCTCCAAATGTTTATTTTGTTTGCCACAAGATATCTAAACAAGATAACAACATTGAAAGTTCATCCAGTCAGCTTAACCCTTAACTACTACAAGTTTCCTTTCTTGAGTTTTACAATTAAAACTCTAATAAAAGAAAAGTCAAATGCCAGTTTATTTGTATAGGATCTGTTTTATACTTCTCATTTCTTCTGTGTGTTTTAACATGATTTAAATACAATGTACATTAGATACATATAAGAAATAGAAGAAATAGCTGTAACCTTTATTTTGCATGATTCAGTGACAAAAATATTAACTTAGTATTTAGGCAGTTGAGAAAAAATGTGATGCAACATTGTATGTAAGGCAGAAAATGAGTGTATACAGAATGTATATGGTTTTGTATAAATAGATTTTTGTGATTTCAGAAATACTTGGAGATGGAGGATGAGACGGAAGAATACAAGAAAGAAGCTGAGGACAAAATAGAGAGCCTTGAATCTATAGCACGCATGTTGGAACTGAAGAATAAAAATGCATCTGATCACTGTAAGTATGGATGATATCTAGTCCAGGTGATACAACCATCTGCGATCTAGTCCATAGTACTTCATTGGAACTAGAAAGCACTTTCAGTCCTTGAGTTTTTCTTCAAATTTAGGAAAACTGCAGTTTGCTAAGATAACTTACATGTTTAGAGTACTTCATTAGATGATTACTAGTCATGGTGTTGATCTTTTTTTCATAATGTACCAAATTTTCTCTGTTTTATGTACTGTTTTGATTAGGTAAAGATAAGGAAAACAACCTCATCTGTATAATACTGTGAGTAAAATCTTGTTCAACAATTAAGACATAGTTAGGGACCTTAGATGTCAAGTGATTCGGCAGTTTTTGTGTCGCCCTTTCGGAGAAAATGCGATACATAGGGATCACTTTGTCTGATGGTCCGTCTGTCACAAAAACTAAACATTGGCTTTAACTTTGCCATTTCTTAAGATTTCTTCATCAAACTTTCAAATTGCATTGCTTAAAACATAAGGGTCGTTATGTCGTAGGTAAAGGTAATATCTGACATAGAGTTATGCAAGTTTTTGTACTTAGATTTTGTCACAAAGTTATTGGTTATTTTAACAAGGTGTAAGAGGGCCACAAGTGTTCTACTAAGAACCAATCTAGTATGTAATATCTTTGAACAACTGTTATATAATTGTTTAAATGCCTTGTGATTGTGACTTGATACGTTGCAAAGTCAAGGATAGGTAGGAACTATGTCTATGAGAAGCAGAGACTTCCCTGACAGCAAGAAAATTCTTGATCATACAGCTGATGTTTATGCTGGTGCTTGATTACACAGCTGATGTTAATGCTGGTTCTTGATCACACAGCTGATGTTTATGCTGGTTCTTGATTACACAAATGATGTTTATGCTTGTTCTTGATCACACAGCTGATGTTTATGCTGGTTCTTGATCACACAGCTGATGTTTATACTGGTTCTTGATTACACAAATGATGTTTATGCTGGTTCTTGATCACACAGCTGATGTTTATGCTGGTTCTTGATCACACAGTTGCTGTTTATGCT
>JAUMHA010391045.1:0-11820 GCA_032359765.1 Saxidomus gigantea
GAAACAGGAAACACTGTTGTACCAAGTAAGTGGACGCAAACATTGGATGTATCAGAAAAGGAATTTAGAGAATATAACCAATTTAAGATATTTTCAATTCAAAATTAATCAAAACATTCTTGTGACAAATTCATTTTTGTATCGAATAAAAAAAAGAGAAAGTAACCTATTTTCATATTGTAGAAAAGAAATCGAAACTATTGAACATATTTTTTATTCATGTGTAGTTGTACAACGTTTTTTGTTAAGTGTGAAAACCTGGTTAAACGAAGAACACAGTATTGACCTAAAGTCGGAGAAGAAACAATTACTATTCTCATTCGATAAACATAATTATAAAGGAAATCAAATTTCAGTGTTAATAAAATACTATATCTACCAGAAATTTGTAGACAATTACTCTCTATTCCATTATTTACTATCTATTTGAGACAGAAATTCATAACAAAACAATATATAGCAAAAACAAATGGTGTACATGACATTTTCATAAAGGACTGGTTAGCATTTGTAGAAAAAAATAACGTTCAAATCTAATGAGGACAAAACATTTTAGACCCTGACAATCGACGAAACATTAAAATAGTATTGATTTCACAGAAATGAACTGTTAGAAGGACACTGTAAGGAACCTTTTTGTTTTCTTGTAAAACAGATTTGAAGTATTTTATTACTTCCTTCTCATTTTTGTTTCTTGTTTCCACATTTCTAGTTTTTTCTTGTTAACTTTAAAAATATAAAAAGGGGCTACATAAGTTTTGAATTTAATCTTTTATTCACTCATAAACTGTAGATTATGAGTAGTGTTTGTGAAGTTTGTAAAAATAATACAAATGTGTATATAATATATCCCACAAAGTAGCTACTTACATAAATGTTAAATTTAGTCATTTGAAAAGCCATAGAGCTTGTTTGTGAGTATTAAACATGTTATTTGAAATAAAAATTACCCCCCCCCCCCCGCATAATCATATTTTTTTCAACAATATATAAACGGGAAAACATATTGAAATTGACCAAATAAACCATATAGTTTAACATAAACGGGCTCGGAACAGTATGAACAGAATAAGATACATATACTGTATATCACGCGTGAGCCTAACATACTGTAAGCAGTAACAAGAGCAGACAATCCAACTAACATTTGTTAGTATCACTTTTAGGCTTTTGAAGACAACAAGGGGAGGTGATTCATTCATTTCCGGAGTATCAGTGAACTTTGCTACGCTTTATTTACCAAAATATTTAACTCTTTTCCAGAAAAGTCGACATTTATAGACAAGTATAGAGTTTATTTCTAATGAACTGTTAAATTTCTATATTGGTATCATTTCTGTACCATACTACAACAGTAGCTAATAAACGTTTGTGTCGGTCAAAAGCTATCTACAGTACTGACTACTGTACATGTATAAGCTTATGTTTACTGATACTGTGTTATTATATGACATACCGATCATAAATAAACTTTGTATTGTAATGAGTTGTATGTTAGAGTTTTATCGTTGGTACCGGATAATCCATATGATTATGACCAGCGCCCCCAGAAGAGTTTTAATTGTTTAAGGTTTTTGGGGGATGGTGCAAGATACAGAACACATCCCGTTCCAGAGACACCCACAGTACATTAATATGGGGTTTAAGGTCTCATCATAAAGACCATTAGTTAAGTTAGTGGAGGAGTAGTGGATTGAAATAATGATATTGTTAAGACTCAAAGAGCAGCTATCGTTTTCTGACATTTAATAACATAATGAAATAATAACATATCAACGGATGTGACGTTATACATGTAAATACAAAGACGTGACGTGATAGACGTCGCGTAATACTGACGTACGTATTGGCGCCTTAAGATACAACATCTCTCCATTTCCTTAAAAAGATACAAACTCAATATTTCAAATATTATGCATAAAGTAAAGATTAATAAAATGTTAACAAATTTATGTAAAAGGTTACCTGATAAAATCCAATTACATGAATTTTGTTTTCAAACTATTGCTCTTAACACTTACTTAAGAGTTCTCATAAGCATCACCAGCAGAGCGTCTATTCATTTTTCATAATACACTATTTTAACTTTAAGTCAATGTCAATTCAATTTCTGAATAATTACTTAACTTCTCACGTTTCCTTAACACTGTCCTATTTTCATAATTATTTTAACAGTTTTCACATGTATTTCTCTAGTTTTTTTTTTAATTGAATTTAATATCTGTATCTGGCTGGTAATCGTCTGTTACGCCCTGGCATATGTCATCTGGTTTGTAATTGTTCTCCGTGTTCATTTGTCTGGTTTCTAACTTCTGTGGTTGCTGATGCTCGTGCACCACGTGCCCTCGTTCTCTCCAATAACTGTTCCCGCCAGCCGTTTGAACGTTGGCTGTTTATGAAGTTTTTGGCCATTTTGTAGTGTGTGGCATCTTGGTAGAATTCCCTGCCATCACTGGAACGTCGTGCCGCTATGCTCGAACCGTCGACCCTGATGACTATGTACGGTTCACTCTCATACGCTGTAGACCATTTGTTCTTCTTCTGCTGTCGTAATTTTCCTCCCATCTGTGCTGTTCGTTGTGTATATTTTTTTAATGCGGTTTCAGCACTATCTACTCTCATCCTCAACTCGTTTGGTTCTTTCAAACTTCCATCATTCTTGATCTGTAGCATGCCTAGTTCAGTCAATGTCTTTTCGCCTAATAACGGTGGTGAGTTTATTCTGCCTTTGATAACTGTAAACTTCGCATGAACTCCTCGCGTACGGTTGCGCACTGTCGTTACAAATTCTCCTTTCACTGGAAGTGTATTTGTAAAGTACTAAATTTTGTTTTGCTGTCAGTAAGTGATGTCTCTTCATGTGTTCTGTGTCGATATGCTCTATATTGGTATTCCTCCATAACCGCTGTCTGGCTCTACTCTCACGTGGACATTGTTCAACATTACTGGAACTGTTTTTGACAGGTCGCTTATCTTTTGTATTTGCACCTTTCTGATGCCTTGTAAATGATGTATAGTATTTTCAAAATATTCTTTGTCGGAACTTGATTCACTTCCGTTTTTCGCTGCACTCATTGTCTGCTGTTCTTCTCACATCGCGTGTCTGTCTGGTGTGTCGTCTGCCACGTTGCCTAAATTCGTAGTCTCCTCTGTGTTCACACATATCTGTCTTCTGCTGCGGTGTACTTTTACATACTGCTGCAAAATGGTTCCATTTTAAGCATGTGTTGCACTGCTTACCATACGCGTGGCAATCCTCACGTCGTCGGTAAGAATGTAAAGAATGTTTGATGAAAGTTAGTGTCTTTTGGTGCATATTTTCTTCTATCGTCTGGTTGTCGGTTGATTTTCGCAACATTTCGATGTTCATGATTAATTTCATATCATTGACTTGCAGTGATGTATCCTCCAGTTGATGTACTTCTTGTAACATCTCTGTTAATGACCATTTCCGGTTGATTGTTTTCTTAATAAGTGATTGATTATCTGTTGTTTGTATAATATGCTCCAATATTCTGTCATCTTCATTCGGGAATTCGCATTCATGAGCTTTCTCTCGCAATCTGGTGGCATACGTTGTTGTTGTTTCTCCGTGCATCGGTCGCATTTTCAAAAATACATATCTCGCATAATGTTTATTCTTCTTCGGTACATAGTAGCTACTTAATTTTTCTCTCAGTTTCTCGTATTTATTTAGTCGCTGCTCTCTGTTGTTTTCGGGATCTGGTAAACTTTTATCTAGCCTCGCAATTTCTCTGCCTCCATAAATAATCAACGCATCTTTTGTGTCTTGCGGTTCTGTTATCTTGAAAAATCGGAATTCTCTTTCAATTCCTTCTAGCCATTCTTCCCACTGCTTTCCCGTAGAAAGTTGATCGCCGTCGGGGATGAACTGTGTTGTTCTCAAATTTCTGTTCTCCGTCACGACTGTAATATGATCTGCCATTATTCTGCTTCGTGTGTCAAAATCTAAGTATTTTTCCGAAAATAACCGGTATTTCTCTTAGATGATCTTCTTTCTGACAATAACTCAGTATTTCTCACTGGTTTCTTCTATCTATCTTCTTTCTATGAGATATTCACTGTTTATCCTCGTCGCCAATGTTAAGACTCAAAGAGCAGCTATCGTTTCTGACATTTAATAACATAATGAAATAATAACATATCAAAGGATATGACGTTATACATGTATATACAAAGACGTGACGTGATAGACGTCGCGTAATGCTGACATACGTATTGGCACCTTAAGATACAACAGATATATACCATATCTAAGACATACAATGCAGTTTGAGGTATTTGAATAAAATCTAGAAGAAATTTTCACCAAAGTTTAATGGTTCACCCCGTTGAACATGTTGAACTGTTCTCTGTCCTTGCTTTAAAATTAATATTATCCCTTGATAAACCATTTAGGTTTGACTCTCAAAGTCTTACATAGCTATGCATTAATTGTCAAACATTCATTTAATTTATTACAAGTAGCAGTGCCTTTGCTCCAAGAGTGTTAACCCTTCCAAAACCAAGGCCTTAAGGGGTTGAGGTTTTTCTTTTCTATATAATTATTATTCTCCTTTAAATACCTTTTTGGCAGAAGATACCAATTTATAGAATTTGCTTGTTTGCTGTTTATAAAATGAACACTGCTGTACAATCATGTTCACTGTTGCAGGTTGCTGCCTTGCTGGTATACTATAGAGTCAGCATATTAAACAAGCTCTCTTGTTCAAGGACTTTCAGATAAGCTAGGCCAGAATGTGTCCCCTTTAATATCTGTGAAACTTGTTTCGGCAAGTGGTTGGTTACACATGAAAAGATGTTTTTTTCATAGAAATAGTGTGTCTGGACTGCAAAGTGGTCTAGGGCCAAATTCACACAACATTTTCATACAGTTCTATTGATTTAAATCAAATTGTAATTTAATATTTCAGGTGCCATAATGCTGTGTTGAAATGCCCTGTGATAGTGACGGTATATGGTATCAGAAATATCATAGACTTGGGATATTTTATCAGAGATGTAAATATTGTAATACACAATGTCATCGTTAGAACTGTCAGATGAGATTTACAGCAGTGAAGATGAAGATGTCATTATTGCTACTATGGAAACCAAATCGGGACTCCCGGATAGAAGAGAAAGTTTGCGAGCATTAAGGGTAAACACTACAGATATGAAAATGATACAGTCAGATACCAATGTAGCTACTGTTAAAATGTCTGGTGCAATACGGCAGGGACAAAATCTGTACGATTCGTCCGAATCGGAAGGGGAGGAAATTATGAACGATGTAACTGAGACTTTCAAATCATCTCCATCCGATACAACTAGTTCATATTCATCAAAGATGAAGAAATCGTCTGTTAACTCAAGCAGCTCTTCGGTGGTAACACTCAAATCTAAATCTGCATCTGTAACCTCCTCTGATGTGACTGTGAATGGTAATCTAAGTACTGAAAAGTTACCAGAAATGAATGGTACATCTAATAAGAGACATGGCTCCGTGAACTCTGTGCAGTCTAGTGACTTCAGTGATACAACGGAAAGACCTTCAAGTTATGTAGATTCAAGGTTTAATCCATTTGACAGAGACTTGCACATGGATGAAGATCATTTTGATTTGAAACAAGAAAATCACTTGTGCAGAAGTAGTCCTGGCAGATTGAAATCTGGTAAAATCTCCACTATTTTGTCCAAAAAATATCTCTTCTACAAGGCCATATTATGTGATCATTCATTCTAAACTAAAATATTTGACAAAAATTTACTAAGGCCAAAGTTTTAATAGTAAGGCTGTAAATGAAATAAATTTATGTAATGTGCATCCAGGTGAAAATCAGGTACATGTTTTGTTCTGTCTTTATGCTTTTTAATCATTGTGTATCCTTGTGTATGCCATACAGGTGACATTTACAACCCAATCATCATGTAAATTGCTCAAAGGGTTTGCCTTGTCAAAGCCAAACAGAATGTTATGTTTATGATATATAGTTTAGAGTTGAAGTTTGGTCACATATTGTCATAAGTCGCAGGTGAGCAATATACTTATATAGGGCCATCTTGGCCCTCTCGTTTCCTATTGGCCATGCTTTTCCCTAATTGGCTGAGCTTTTCCCGAATTGGCCGACTTAGAGTATTTATTTGCGAAGTTTCTACCATATTGCAAAAATAAATTAACCAGAATCACGTCTTATATTACATAGTTAATTTATAAAATTCTGTATTGCTTGTACTCATTACAATTAGCATGTATGTCATTACTTGGTGCGTTTTTCATATTCTCTTTAATGGAAGATAAAATAATCTCTGTGAGTGTGAGAGAAAAGAAACCCTGTTATTTTTTTCTTTGTTGTCCGATATTGCCAAAATAATTTTAAAATGCAATTTGGGGATTTTTACATATAAATTAGGGAAAATATATACATGTACTATGCTGCATTCGAAACCTTGCCACACCAAAAATAACCGAATATTTAAAATACTGACTGGGTCATTGTTTTACTGTTGTGTTGATCGAAAGTTTAGAAGGCATATATTTCTATATCCAGATTCTAATGCAAGCTCATCATGGACTGAACCAAGTTTACCAGCTTCCCACACAAGTGATGATATAACGTTTGCAGATCTTGGTCTGTCAGAGGACCATTACTCCCAGCCTGAGGTAAAACACACATTTTATACGGAACAACTTCATTCACAACATTGAGGATCCATGCAGTTGGTGCTACAGAAATATAACATGCAGTTTGATGTGTCTCACATATGGGATAATGGATAATTGACATTCTTGCTTCCCAATTAAAAGATGACATTTATGTTTTCCGATCCAGAATCAGACAGAAAAAGCATAATTATTTTACAACATAAAGCAATGTGATATAGCCCGTATTTAGAAGCTATTACAATGGTGACATTAAATTGGAAAGTAATTTCACTTGCTCTCCAGCTGTGTTGTTTTGAGAAGGTTTCATTCTCTACAGTACATTTAAGATAATGTGACAGTAACGCAGTAGAAGAATCCAATATTACTGTTAACAATTCATCAGACAATATGCAGGATTAAATCTTTTCTTGCACGCATGATCTACCTTTTTATACAATGAATGTAAACTTTGGTGTATAGAAATAGCTATTGCATCACTGTCACTTTATCCTAAATGAACAGTATACAGATACTAGGCAGTACTGAACTAATGTCATGTATATGTAGGCACTTTTTGTCATCAGTAAAATCTGGAATGTTGAAAATAAAGTGTAATTTTTATCCCTCATCTGCCAGTGTACAAATAAGTAAGGTAAGTACAAAATGTATAAGGTAATGTGATAGTGACATAACAAGTATACATGTGTTTCCATACAAACATTTACAACCATTGCGTACAATAAAGCATGTGTACAAGAAAGATTTCTGTTGCTAAAGCCATGTCACTCTTAAATTATAATAAACTTACTGTATACAGTTCGGGAAAGACTATTGCATGAGGATGAAAACTTACAGATTTGTTTGAAAAAATAATCAGGTATTGTATGTAGAGAACTTGCCGGGATTGGTACATTGTCCACTTTGTAAACTTACAGTACCGGTAATCACTAAAACATATTAATTTCTGTCTGAGCAAAAACTACCTAAGTCTCATAATTTCCAGGTAATGAACTAGTAGAAGAGCAGTTAATTAAATTGCAAGGTCTGTACAAGTACAGTTTTAGAACAGTAACTGATTGTCACTTCTCTGCTTCAGGGTTTTTTTGGTATGAGCAGCACAGAGGAGTTAGAAATGGCAATAGAGACGTGTAAAGAATTCATCATCACAGCCCAGCCTCACTCGGACAAGCAGAAAAATCTGGTGAAAAAACTTGTTCAACTTCGAATGAAGCTACAGGAGTTAAAGGTATGTTACCAATTTAAAAGTAGTTCAAAGTTCAGTTTTATGCCCTGTCGTATAAATATTACTTCATGAAGGAGTGGCTATAATCTACATCAGTGTTTTGTGCCTTTGTCTTAAATGATGAAATCGTCTCAGCTCATGAGATATTTAAAAGTCACTTATTTGTAAGCAGCTGTACTTTCTTGACACTTGGCAGGAGCTCATGCCCTGCAGCTGGTTGTAGACAAAGATTGCATTTCATGCAATGGAAAAGAGACTAATTTATTGATTGACTTCAGCTAATTTATTTATTCTCGATTGGAAAACAATTTCTTATGACTTGGATTAATTGCTCTCAAGACTCACTGCAGGTGCATTCCTCGGTAAGAAAGAGGCAAATGTAGAATTAATGTATCTTGCCTGAGGTCACTACCGCTGTGACACTGGCGGGGATCAGACCAGTGACCCTCCAATCATGAAGCAAATGTGCCACCTCTTTTTTATAGACTATATACTGGTTCCTCCTTATAGTAGTGGTTCGGTAAAGTACCCTGTCTGAAGAGTACTAATGGTATATAGAAAGAATAATAATAGATTTACACAAACGTTCTCGGAGATGCAGTTGTATATAACATTCACTATTATAAACCGTTGAATAGCTTGAATATAAAACACAACTTTAACCAAATAAAACAAAACCTGCATTCAGTTGTGTTATTTATTAGCATTTAATATATATGTAGATGTCAAAAAGAAAGACATTTCTTGTCTTTTAATGATGAAGAAAAAGATTCTGCAATATGTGACCATCCCAGAGCCATAGAGATTGTCTGAAAACTATATATCTGATTGGAATTGGAGAATTAATTTGATAATAGATAAAATGAGGTAGTTCAACTCTACTACATAGGTGAGATTTCAGTCACTTATCGCTTGGATGTGAGCTAGGCAGTGCTCTGCTTTGCTGTGAAAAGCCGAAGTATTCTTTTGACGTGTCGCATGCAAGACTCGAGTCCCTACCTCAAAGGTCAAGATCACAGAGGTTGAAGATAACGGACCCTGTATAATATGTGTAAACATTCATGTTTGGACTGATAAGCATTTTATCAAATCATATCAAGACTGAAGTCAAACAACGCAGAATTTATAAGAGCGCGATAGTGTGATGATAGTTCACTTTGAAACAGAATATGTTACTTAAAAAAAAAAAGCTGAGAAAATGAGTCTTTTGGGAAAAAATCAAACTGATTGAGCCATAATGTAATTTGTGTGTGTTTATGTGTATATAAATTGTATGTTAGCTTTATACTGTAGAGTATGGTGACAGCCTCTGATTACTCGAAATACAGCTTGCTTGACTTAGGGCCAACTTGGCCATCTTGTTTCTGTTTAGGAGGGCCCAGAGCCTGTTGAAGAAGGTGTGAAATTGGTTGTTGGTCACAAATTTGTACTGCATGCAGGGGCTGGCTCAAAACATTATTGTGAGAAATGTAATGCAGTCATTTGGGGAGTATTACAGCAGTGGTATAAATGTTCAGGTGAGGACTACAGCGCTGTCTTGTGTATTTTTACCTTTCTGTACATCTTAGTGGTTAATTGTTTAGTTTATACTAATTTATTTTAGTAAGATTGTGAAGAAAGCTTGCAGCTTATCAAGTCACTTGTGTCATATGAGGAAGTATGGTCGTGACCCCAGTTGGGCTCAAACCTGCAACCTCCGTGATAGGCGTTTGTCAGTTTGTTTGCTTTCAGTATATGGACAGATTAAAGAAAAGCGGTTGTGTAATATTATAGACATTTATAAATTGATAATTATAATACAGTGATCACTTTATAGATGCTTACATACAAAAATAAATATGCCAGCTTAAACAGTTATTATGCTGTATGTAAATACTTTATACGTCTGAGAGTTCATATGCATGTCTTCATTGCAGACTGTGGGTATTGTTCCCACATTAAGTGCCTTAACCAGATTACACGTACGTGTGCCAGTGTGAGGGTACAGGAGGACCCGACGTATTGCCTTGATATATGTATAGAGAGAGGTCTCTCCTCACAGAACTATAGATGTGCTGAATGTAGAAAAACTATATCATTTAGTAAGTGAAGGTGACATTAATTCCTTGAGTTGTGAACCCGTACAATAACCTACAATTCTAGGTCTAATGTCTATAATTTGTCCCCCTTTTAGAAGTAAGGAAATTTCATGATGAGTTAGTTATCACAGAATTTATTATATGAAAAAGTAAGTCTACGTCATAATCCTAAATATGATGTGATCGCAGCTGAATGTTGCAAGGGTCAGTTGTATAGTATGGTGATATGGTGATAGTAAATCAGCATTTATAAATATTGAGAGAATCCTTACGTTCAGCAATTGATTCAATAGTATTTTTATCCCCTTGATATCGGTAAAAATCATTGTATGCAGCATTGTATACAGAATGAAAACTAGTTGCATATTGTGATGACTGTAGATCTATATATTTATAGTTTTTTTTTTCACAATAGTTATGTTGATTGATCCAGTTACAATGATTTTGGCAATCAGTATGTCTGTTTAGACAAAGACAGACTTCTATAAGCAGTTACTTTTTTATTAATAAAAAAATAGTGAGTGATGTAAGAAATAATTACACAGGCTCTTTGCCTTTGGTTACGTGAGCAAATATACATTTTCTGACTGCTGTATAGTAATTCAATAAATGTGCTGGAAAGGAAGACAGATTAGCACACCTGTTGTTTTTTTTCCTGTTTGATTTAATCAGCATACATTTGTATATATTAAATGGTTACAGTCCTAAAGTGAATTGTTGTATATCAATCACTATTATTTGTGTTGTTTTAGAATCTGGCTTTAGTGAGCCACGTATCTGTGATTACTCAGGGAACTATTATTGTGAACTTTGTCACTGGAACGACAGCATGTTGATACCTGCCAGAGTTCTACACAACTGGGACTTTGATGAATGGAAGGTAGGAAAACAGGAAAACATGTGCAATCCTTTTCATGATTTTTTTGTAGTTTAATAAAATAATTATGGAGTTTTTGTAATGCATTGCTAGTAAATATGAAAATTTGTATTTTTCATTAGATTAACGTATACATGTACATGTATATAAGACAGGTTGATGCTTACTACAGGTGTAATATTCTCTAAAGATTTATTGTTAAGGATATAGTAGTACTGGTGGAGTATATCTAGTGATTGGTCGGCTACTTGCGGGAGTTGAGCTGTAGTTGTCATACCTATAAATGACATGAAATTTACCCTGGTAAATTTATGTTTCTAGTTGTTTCAAATCTTTTAATATTATCATTTATTTTAGGCTGCTGAATGAAAATGTATTGGTAGTAAAAACAATTAAGCAGTGTAGACTGTGGATCCATGGATGTGCCTGTTGATCATAGTCTACACTGATTGCATCATAGACTACACTGATTGCATCATAGTCTACACTGATTGCATGGACAAAAGTAACTTGTTGCCACTTAGTATCTACAAGATATAAACATGGTGTCTATATTTGCAGGTATGTCGGGCCTCCAGACAGTTCCTCAAGTTGATGGAGAAAAAAGCTGTAATACGAATACAAGATGTCAACCCCATGCTGTTTAGTTTTGTGGAGGAACTAAATGAAGTCAAGGTTTACTTATTTCTTAGGTAGAAATAGTGAAAGACTTAGAAACATTTGCAGTCAGGTGTTGCCCATACTTTTCCTTATACCATGGAATGATACTGAAAAGATAATGGTCACATCAGTTTCGGATGTCAAAATAATAAGAGATAATATTCTCATTGAAATAATGAAACCGGTAGTAAAGACTTGTCAGCTACATAGAGACATTTCAGATTCATGCAAGTTTTTATGTAGACACATTGACCTGACTGAACAAGGCATGTTCCATACAGGCTTTTTATGCCCCTGAAGGGTGGCATATTAAAAT
>JAUMHA010391056.1:0-11820 GCA_032359765.1 Saxidomus gigantea
TTATACTGATAAAAGTTTTGTTTTATTAGCAAACACCCACAATAGTCGAGCTTGCTGTCTTATGGACAGCTCTTGTTCTTACTTGAGGTTTAAACCAGTCATGATCCAAAAGGCTCATTATGTAGAGAAAAGTGAACAGTGTGTGTCCAATTGTGCAGACTGATCATGATCTGCACTGATCGAAAGCAGAATTACTTGTAGCCATCGGGGTAAGGGTTACAGTTCATTTAGAAAAAATTTCAGGACCAAAAAACGGCCTCAAAACGTTTTTGGTGCCCAGAAGTTTTATGTCAAAATTAACGAAAATACCATACATGGATGATACTTTTTCAGGTCCACTAGTGACCCTGATGTCAGCATAGACAGTATCGCCCCCTTTGATCTAACTCCGCAAACTGAGTTTGAAGTGTCCGACAACTTTAGCAGTGAAAGAAGGATTTTAGTACAGGTGAGCATTTTGGGTTCAGAATAATTTGTAGCACTTGAAGTCAGAAAAAAATAGAGACGATGCACATGTAAGTGACTTTGCTGTTTTACTGGATTTCCTTGTATTACAGGCTTGCGAGAATCCTGCCTTTTCATTGGTTAAAAGGTAGTCATGTGATGACCACCTACACTGCTATGGAGGATTTGTAGATATTAATATTTAGTTATGCTAAAACATAAAAAAAGAAATTTGTGACTGATCTTTGATTTGTTCAGTTAGATTATTATTCTATGTGGTTATTCAGTAGGTGAACTTTCAGTGATCACCCAAATGAACAAGCAATGGTGCTGTCCAAATTTGAAAGGTGCACCTCATGGTGGGGAATCACATGATCAGAATAATCTCTAAACAAAAGTAAATCATATGGCAACATGAAAGTATTATAGAATTACACTGGTGTCAATTACGGTCACTTCAAAATTGTGCTGAACACTTCAAGAAACTGAAATAATTTATTTTTGAAGCCTGTGCCCTTTTCAGTCCGTAAATTTTCAGTTAATGGTACTGTCCAACTTGAAAGATGGACACATTCATTTTAGCAGTTAAGGGTTAAGTAGGTTGAACACATATTTTATGAGGGTGATGATAAAATGAAAGATTATAGAATAATTGGTGACGCATGTATTCTTTAGGACTCGACACAGCTTCGTAACTTATGGTCACTGATGAATGATCCAGAGAAGGGTGTTCAGTATCACAGTTATCGAGTTAGACTGCGGACATATCCGAATTGTATAGCAGGAAACAGAATTGTGGACTGGTTAAGGAAACAAGACAAGGTTGCAAACAGGTAATTTTTTTTTTAACAGACTGGTTATTGAAATTAGGTAGAATAGCATTATAAGGATGCTAGTTTTAGTGGACTGGTTTTTGAATTTTCATAGGATGTGTTTTTCAGAAGGGAAGACTGGTTGTTGAAATAATGTAGCAGACTGGTAGTCAGTAAAAGTCAATTTTTTTCACGAGGTTTTTGTTTTCGGAAATGAAGAAATTCACAAATTCGTCAAACTTGATGAAATAGCAACAAACAATGACTTAATATAAAATAGTGTTCGATGGTGAATTTAAAAGTCGTGAATAAATAGAAAATTAGAAAATTGCGAAATTAACAACTCATTAATATATAGACTTTTACAGTATTAAAGCTTTTTCTGTAACGGCTACAATGTAAACTTTGATTCTTTATATTCAGGGTACAAGCAATAGCTATAGGACAAGCTCTCATAGATGCGGCATTTCTGGATCCTATACATACCATAACTACGCCATTCAGGGATGATTTCACACTGTACAGGCCTACTGAGGTAAATATAATTCATAATTTTAGCAGTTAGATTGTGGCTATACATTTCATCCACACCGTACGCTAAAACATTGATACGCCTTTGCCAATAATGAGCCAGATCCTGTCTGGCTGTATAAAATGAATGTACCAGCTTATGCTGGCATGGATGAAACGTTTCATGTACACAGATCACTGAGAAATTTATTAAACGTTTCATGTACACAGATCACTGAGAAATTTAGTAATAGGTTAACTGTCATTGTAAGATGTTAAGTTGTGTCATTGGCTGTCTACATGTATTATAGGGTTAAACATTATTCAACCATCACAGATTTAAATGACATAACCAAACAGAAACTACATTTACATTGGTAATGTGTAAGAAAGTTATGTTTGTCTGCTGATTATATTGGCAGTAATAAAAGAATCACGTTTTGCTGTTTCATACAGGCACAACAAACAGAAGTGCAAGAGCAGAAATTGAAAAACTTGCAGAATTAGACGTATCTTGGGGGAGTTTTCTGTCTAGCTGGCCTATGTTTGACGAATGTTTGTTTACCTGGTTTGCAGCTGTTAGCTTTGCACATGTATGATGTATTGTAGATCCCAACAGCTGAGACGCTGTCACCAGAGTTTGAGATCCTCGAGGACTCTCTTAATGAAGATAATGCTCCACAGTGGTTCCAGGAAATACAGTCAGACACTTCGGAAACGAACAGTATGTACATTTTTATGCCCCCAAAGGTGGGCATATCAATAATCGTACCGTTAGTCCCTCTGTGTCAGCCCCTTCCATTTTTTTGTGTCTGGGCTGTAAATTTGTCATGCATGGAGGGATTTTCAAATCTTATGGCACAAATGTAAAGCGTATGAAGATGAAATGTCGCTTGCAAAACCCACGTCTCAACCTCAAAGGTCAAGGTCATACTAAAAACAGTAAAAAGGTAATGGAATCCTGTATATATGCACACATTCGTGTCACTCAGTAACTTTGTCTTGTATTGAAGAATTTTAAAATAACTTTGGACAAATGTTTAGCACATCAAGACAATGTGTTGCATACAAGACCAGCGTCCCTAACTCAAAGGTCATGGTCAAACTTAAGAGGTTTAAGGTAATGGAATCCTGTTTATATGTGCACACATTCTTGTCTAGACTGTAACTTTGTCATGCATGGAAGGATTTTAAAATAACTTCATCCAAATGTTCATACATCAAGACGATGAGTTGCATACAAGGGAAGGTCACTCTGTCAGGGATTTGTTTTAAAAATAAAGGCCCTTTATTGACTTAAAATCTTTGCTAATTTTTTTGTACCAGTCCACTTTTTGACTAAACTGTTTGAGATATTACTTTGAAAGTTGGAATTCTTGCTTAGCATCATGATCCCAAAACATAGACTGGAGAAGGTAATTCTGTGAAGGATTTTATTTTAATTATGGCCCTTTTCGACTTAGAAACTCAGTTAAAATTTTCATTCTTGTCCACTTGACAGCTCTTGTTTAACTTCCACTTGTGATATGCAGAGTGTTCCATTTACCCAATGATATAAAGATGATGCAGTATCCTGTTATGGCATGCCATAATATATCCTGTTATGCTGTTTTGCATCCTGTTAGTAAGTGCTTCTATAGTATCATACGTTCAGCATTGTTGATCAAATTTATTTTCCGTCTTTGAGGTCAGATTCTTGTGTTTCTTAATTCAGATTAACATGTCAGATTTATTAACTTGACCTGAGGAGGACTCGGCAGACTGTTGAAGTCATAACAAAAGGGGTTAAGTGTAAATTGGGTAAAATTTGGGATGATTTAATTTTTGCTATTTTCGCAAATTTCCCCCCTTTGCTAAATCTTGTGAAAGATTCATTTTACATAGATTTATGAATTGGTATCTGTTCCAGCGCTGTATATCATCTGATAAACAATGATTTAGAGTTTTGATGCGTAGTAATTAATCATGAAGGCAGATGGTATAAAGGGAGAGAACCTTGTTTATTTTCTAGCAGCTCTTGTAAGCATCCAATCTTCATAAAACTTTGCAGACTGTTGGTAAAAATCTATTTTTGTTTAGGATTAAAACTAGGTCAGTAGTGATATGTATGGTGTAATTATCTACCGCAAACATTTTTTGTCCTTAAAAATGCACTACTTAAAAATGGTGTAAAATTAATTAACTTTAAATGCATAAATAATATAATATTTGCAAATATTATTACTTAACCTAAATGTTAAGCTATAAATTCCAGTCATCATTTTTAAAATCAGCGTTTTAAAATATGTTGCAGTACAATAAAACATTCAATACTCGATGTAAAGTTGTTGTTGCACAATTAATTGGTGGCTAGCGATTTATTACAGATGACCTCTATGTTGATTATTTGTGCTAAAATGAGGCATTTATCGATGTGTAGCGTTCTTTAAAGTTGTATTTATTTATCACTTTACTTTCATTTGAACCTTTCTTTATGTTTGGAGAATATAATCTGCTACTTGATGTAGGGAGTGCCCCTTTAAATGGTGGAATGTCACTGAAATTTGCTTACTGTACAGTGATGGTCTCTGTTGACTCAGGTGGGCATTTCAGGGCCGTATGTTGAACCTCTTGTTCTTAAATGAATTTCCAGGTCGGTCGGTCGGTCTGTCTGCGTTGTTAAATAATTCTACCAGGATCATGTTCTTAATCGTCATTAATTTCCCTCTTTTACAAGCCTTGGATGTAAAGACCTTATCAAATCATATCAGTTTAGACAAATAAATTCCTTTTCAGACATTTTACTTCCTTTTTGATTTCCTTTCTTTAATACAGTAGTGGGATAATGATTTAGTTTGATACAGCTATAGGCTAGCAATTGCTTTTTGACATTTGAATTTAAGTACCAAGTGCTGGAAAATAGAACTTGGATATCTAAATATCTTGAAATAGAAGAAGACATATTTTGTAAAGGTAAAATGAAATTTTATAAAATGTCAACTTAGCGTTTAGTAATTGCGTTATTACTAACACATTTTGAGAATACAGTAAACTCCCTATATAACGAATTAGTATATAACGACTCTGGATATAGCGAAAATCTGGATATAAAGAAAACATTCTGTCTGCCCGAGTTTTTTCTTATTTTAGTTCATTTGAAAATGTTAAATTGGATATAACAAACACTGGATATAAGGAACACATTTGAATGGTCCCAAGGAGTTCGTTATAAACAGAGTTTTCTGTATTTTTCATATGGGGTTAGTTTATTTTCCTACTGTATGCTTCATTTATTTTCACAATAAATTTAATTAAAGGTTATATATACAATGCATTAACACCTTATACAAGGCAGTTTCTGTTATGACATAGTACCCATTCAAGTGAGGAAGTAGTTAAATCACAGTGCTTAATTTTGGCTAAATAAGGCTTTTTACATATGGTCTCAAGAAACAGTTGAAGTACAAATGAAACGACAAAATATGATCAGTATTGTAATAAGCAAATTTATCTTAATATAAGGTAATTATAAGCACTTTTAGAGTGCGTTTGCACTGTGTAATTTACAGGTACAGAGTGAGTTTTTGAGACGTGTGTACCATTCTGTTTTGAGAAAGTTCATTCAGTCAAAATGTTGTGGTAAAAGCCCATTAACTACAAAATTATCAATGTATTAAACCTTGACTCACTCGAATTTGTAAAATGGACTTGTCCGCCTCTCAGTTTGGACTGTACCATTAGTTCTTTAAAGGGGTGCACAGTGAAAATTTACTGACTGAATAGGGAACAGTGTAGATAATGATCAGAATCAGCAACTGTAGGGTAATAAGTAAGAAAGTACATGTATTTATAAAAAAAGAGTACCTTAACATACATGTATATAGGGATGATACGC
This sequence comes from Saxidomus gigantea, assembly GCA_032359765.1. Classification (NCBI taxonomy): domain Eukaryota; kingdom Metazoa; phylum Mollusca; class Bivalvia; order Venerida; family Veneridae; genus Saxidomus; species Saxidomus gigantea. The sequence continues at coordinate 5,641 of JAUMHA010391056.1, forward strand.
CTTTTGCGCTTTGTTGTGTATGTGACAAAATTGTGTAACAGTGCACAAGTGTCAAAATGTTTATCAGCTTCAGTACCAAATACTACAATGGTTCAATAACCTATGTGAACTGATAAAAAATTATCTATCTATCAGTCAATTTTGATGGCTAAGTGGTTTTATAATTCAAGTAATTGAATAAGCATTGTTAAAAGGGTTATAAGTGACTATTTGTTGAGTTATACAGATACTGTGGATTATTTACTTAGTACATTTTTCAGTGATAAATTATTTTTTTTAGAAAATTTTGTGGTATATTTTATTCGATTTTTCAAGTGTTAAAAAACTACGTGTCCACTTTGCAATAACTTGCGAGTGTGTCTATTTTTAGCAAGGAAGTTGACCTCAAGGTTACATCAGTCAGACAGTTAATTTGTGATTAGATGCAAAACAGGCATACTGTGACTAGGGAAATTTTTGCGTGACTATTTTTTTTTAATGAGCAAAGTGTGAAATTTGCTGAAAAATAGCAAAAATTAATTAATTGAGAATATTACCCAATTTACTGTAGGGAATATTGTAGAACAGGATGTACATATGTGCTGACTGATCATGATCTGCGCTGGTTGCTATGGCAGAATAGGCGTGAAATTCTCTTGATACTGTAAAAGTCTTTATATTCGAGAGTGATTTATTTTCGCGATTTTCGTGATGTGCTTCATTAGTGAAAATTAGTGAAAATAAAAATATCACGAAAAAAACGACTTTTACAGTAGTTGTATGGTGTAATTAAATTGCTATTTAGAGTATGGCAGAAACAGTTCAGTTTGACTCCTTGAACTTCCTCATGTATTTGATAGGAAGAAAAGTCTGTTTTTTGTCCACAGGCCTTTAGATTATGATTAACTTGAGAATTGATTAATTTCTCCAGGTCATAGTTAGCTGGTGTTTTTTCATGCTCAAAATCAAATCATGAACTTCCTGTATTATGTGCTACAGGACTGGACCCCTCAATATCGTAAGATGTGTTTTTCAAGTGCTAAATAACTGGAGGAAAATGGGAAATTAAAAAAAAATTGTTTCTTTGACATGTCTCTCACATGACACACTTAACCATGTTCTTGTGTGGTATATAAGTGGAATCGAAATGTTTCATCTGTCTATATGGATAAACTTAAAACATCTTTCTACGCTAAACGACCTGGATCATACTTGTTATTTCGAAGGTAAGCCTGTTTGTTGATTAATGTCAGATTTTGATATATCATTTTTTGAGATACTAATATTTGCTAAACTGATCAGTTCAAAATTGAGAGATAAGCATAAGTTGACCGTGATTTATCATAGAATAAATCACAAATCATTTTGGTGATGTTCATGTGTGTAAGGAATTATGTCAGTACAACTTGGAAGTTTTAGAGATAACTCAATCATGATTTAAATATTTTTTATTTTAATTTAATGCAACAAAGTTATTGAAACATGATGGCCTGGAAGGATTTGACTGCCTTTTTTGCACAATCATGTCCCACCGCAAATTTGATCAGCCATTCCATCCCTGTTTTGTCCATACAGAAAGATGACTTGACTGTTTGAAATACGATCGCTGTCCGCTTATATTCAAGTAACAGGAGTACAGGATATATGATAATCTCAATCAGCTGTTTTCCATGTCCCAAGATCACTTTGAATTAACATATATTGAAAAGTATATTCACCGATAGGATAGTGATAAACCATGTTGTATTCATTATAAAACAATTTTGACATGATGCATTTCGTATTCAAGTCATTTCATCATGCAAAAAAGAGTTGCCATAAAGCCTTTCATACTTTTTGCAATATCATTGAAAATAATGCTGCGCAATATCTCTAACATGTACTTATCGATTTAAAAAAATGTGAATGTTTTTGGTACAAGTAAAGGTCATTTTAGTTGGTAAGACATCTTTCTTGGTAAAATGTGAGCTGCTTGTAATAATAATTGTGCTCCAGGGACTGTAAGATTAAATTTTTCTATTAATAATTATTAAAACTTACTGATTATGGTTTCTTGCACATTTGCATGTCAGTAGAAATTTCTTATGGGTTTAGAGTGATATGGGCTAAAGTGTTTTATACATCATTTTGTAACTGAGCTGTAACTCATGTATTGCTGTTGGCAAGTGATCATGATCTGCACAGGTTACAAAGGCAGAATCGTTTGCTTACCAACAGTGTAAAGGTTAAAGATCATGACACCATGATATTTTCGTCGCATGAAAATTACCAAATTTACTGTAACTGAAAGTTGGTTAAGGATATAGACATATAACAGTATTCTTTCATCAGCCTGGTCTATCCCAACTGGGAAAAGTAGCATTTGTCTATTTACTAAGAAACTGAAGTCATTGCGCTCTGGGAAACCCAATAAATTGACTATTTGTTATTGAAACACTGGTGTGTTAAAATCAAAGAAGCCTGTTTTAACAAGTGTGATTACAGCATGCCTGAAGAATTATAATTATAATTATTGTATTAATTAATTTTTACCAACTTGTTATAATTTGTTTGACAGGTGGAGAAGGACATAGACATACAGATAGTGTGTTAACAATCAGTCAGGCCTACAGCGACCTGTCAGAGGACTCTAAAGGAGATATCAAAGGTCAGTTTCCCCTTGCTTTCTATCTGTCTGTCTGTCAATTTGACCGTACTTTATGTTGTTTCCCTTTCATAATTATACCACATCATACTCCTGTGTTTACAAGTTTTAGTGGAGACATTAGAAACAGTTCTAATTACCATAAATCATGAAATATTCGTGTGAACTTTATTTTTTAGCATGAACACTTGTTTGCAAATTCTTCATTTTGTTCAATGAAAAATTCTCTGGCAGTGAGCGATTTCCAGAGACAAATGGGATCACTTGTTCACAAATTCATGGTTTCATGAATTGACCTGGAGTTCAAAATTTTTGTGAATTTTAAAACAATTTACAGTACTTTTACTTGTTTCAGAATATCACATTTCAAAATGAACTGTCATAGAAAACAAGCAAGTTCAGTGTCCTTAACTGAATTACACCTTTGGCTTCCTTGTAATGTAGAAACTGAAACCTGGTCTGATTAATGACAAATACATTGTTTGTAAGATTGAGTGAGATATGCTATTGTGGTATTGAATTATAGAATAGTTAATAGAATAATTGTAATAGATATTTAGCAAAGTAGTCCCTAGCTTGGGGTCCTAGGAAAGGAAATGTACGTAGGGACTTATAATAGTCTATGTATTTTATAAAACAGTTGATGAGCGGCACTTCGATGAACCACTGCCTCGTCAGAATCTGCTAGGAACTGAGGACGTTGTAATAGAACCTATTTTTGATAGTGTCGGATCGGAAACCGAGAAAACTATGGGAACAGAGGAGCTGACGGGGTCATGGAGGACATTAAATATGAGCAGTGACGACTCTGTTGAAAGGGAAACTTTTGAAAAACTACAGTGAGTAACAGTAGCTGTACTGATGGTTGATTATCTGTCTATCTGTCTGTCTGTTTGTAACATTGATTCTGATTGGTAACACCATTTAAATGTGTGAAGGTTAAATATAGTGTGTACAGTTGGAATATCAAACGTAATAATAGGTTGATCATACAGTGATTAAGTTCACTAAAATACGAAGCCATTATATTTTGAGTTGTGCAATAGGAAATTGAACTGTTCAAGCACTTTTAGGAATATTTTACTGGAATATGTCTTAAACTTTGCACTATTTTAGGTACATATTATTTGGTTGATACACTTCTCAGTTTATTCAGAGGGGCTAGTTGTAAAGCTATTTGTGATAGAAAAGCTAAAAATCACAGAAGTTTAACATTTCAGAAAATTTGTTGCTAAACAGTGTTAAGCCCCAACAGATTTACAAATGTACAACTTAAGTGTTCAAATTGAGTGGCACAAAAAAAACCAACATGAAATCGTTGTGTAATTGTTTTATGACTGCAGTTCGAGTAAGGGGTGCAAGAAGGCCAGTAATCTAGACAAGATTTTAAGTATTTTAAAGCTATTTCATTTCAATCTGGCCCTTATAGCCAAATTTTGCTAATTTAGTAGTAGACAGAGTGGGTTTTCAATAGTCCTATGGCAATTTGACTGCTTACGAGGTCAAGGTTGATTGTGAAACCACTGTAGATATAGAAATATTTGTGATGATTTGATTTTCGCTTTTATTTTTTCATGATTTCCCGCTTCGCCGCTGTGAAATTCTCATAGAAGATTAATTCCACATAGATTTTAATAGAAGATAATTCTTCTTTCAAGAATTTAGAATTTAAAAGTCTGCTTACGAATTTTGAAAATTTCATTACATGAAAATAACCCAATTTACAGTATTGTACATGCAGCTGTTTATTTGCAGATACAAGAGTTTCATGGTCAACCCTCGTCAACTGGGACGAAGTTTTAAGATAATTTCTAAATCAGTGATCATGCATTCTGTTATTATAGGCAAGAGCACCATGAACATTTGACCATACTGACCAAACAGCTTCTGTTGGAAGAAAACGTACCTGCGGGATGGGCTGATATCATTATCTCCACAGTGGATAGGGTCAGCTTGTTCGTTAAACCAGATGTGAAAAACAGCTCCGATGACATGGATATACGTAAATACGTTCATATTAAAAAGGTATTATTTTCTCGATATCATGGCAACAGAAATAAAATCTCGGGCAGAAGGTTGCTTGTATTGTGCTGTACTTGTAAAACCACAGTTGTCCATGTGTTATTAAGTTTAGGTAGAGGCTCATTTGTTAGTCAGGAATAAGTTAAAAACTGAACTTATTTAAGAGCAAAGATCTTTGCTGTAAATAAATAAATACACAAAATGTTCACTTGATACTGTAAATTGAGTGATATTCGCAATTATATAATTTTTGCTATTTTCGTGAATTTCTTACTTTCCCTAATTAAAAAATCTCGCAAAAGATTCATTGCAAATAAATTTACTATTAGAGAACTCTAATCTTGGGCATTCTTAATCCACAAAAAAGTCTATCTTCTTACAAATAGCGAAATTTTTGCCAGTTTACAGTAAATTAAATAATTAAAAATGATCTTTGCTGAAGGAAAGGAAAAGAAGAAAAGATTTCTTTGTTATTCTGCCTCGTACATTAAATTAAGAAATGTTTCATCCAAAGTGATGAATACATGAACATAAAATGCACATGCTCAATATTCTAAAATACACAGCAAATTAAAACAAGTTGCATGCAAACTGCAAACATACTGCATCCAATTTATTGTCTCTGAAATTTCTGTGTCAGTATTATTATATTGCTTTCACCCCGGAACTAGAAATTAAAAACGGCCAATTTTATTGGTAGATTCCTGGAGGTACAAGAGAGGAAACAAGTTTACTGCATGGGGTCATCTTCAGAAAGAACGTGGCACATAAAAAGATGCATCATAAGATTAGCAACCCGAGTGTGCTGTTGCTTCAAGGTTCAATAGAATACCAGCGGGTGGAGAATAAAATCACCTACCTTGAACCCCAGATACTACAGGTGAAGTATGCTTTATTTACCAGGTTACCAATAGGCACATCTGGTCATCAGTTTGGCAAAAGTCAGCCACAAGGCTGGCTAACTACATCCTTTTCATGTTAATAGATTAGCACAAAAAAAATTGCTGGTTTCCATTGAATTACTTCAGCTTGCAGTAGAGTATCATCAAACTTGCTTAGGTTGTCTGTGCAGTTAGGAAGGTTAAAAATGCATTTAGGCATACTCAGGTCAAGGTCATATTAAAAGGTCAGAGCAGGTTAAAACATAAAACATCAGTTAATCTTGAAACGATGCTAGCATACTTTTAGCAGTATTTTGACATGTTTAATGCTTTCTGGATCATTCTCTGTGAGAAAGGGGAGGAACATAGAGCAGAGTTGAAGCCTCTAGGCCATATGCCAATTATTTAGGCAAAAAAACATATGTCAGTTTCCGGTCTCCTGACCAATCTTCACTTTTTACAGCAAACCTCAACCTTTTTAGCTCACCTGAGCTGGCCCAGGGTGAGCTATTAGGATCGATGATTGTCCGTCGTCCATCGGACGTCGTCCGTCGTCCGTCCACATTTAGTTCACAACCTAGTGGTCACATTTTTGCCTCAATTGTCACGAAACTTGGTCAGGATGTTTGTCCCAGTAATTACTCGGACGAGTTC
>JAUMHA010391067.1:0-11820 GCA_032359765.1 Saxidomus gigantea
TCATTAGTCATATCATTTTCCATCTCATAACTAAGGTGACGGGCCTCACTCACTTTCATCTGACGATAATCACGTGCGCCTATGCGCCTGCGCACTGATAATAGAGATTCTAAAGGCGAGAGCCGTGTTTTTCTTTTCTTTCTGAGAATTGCCATTGTTTTAGTGCCTGCGTGTATTTACAGGTAAAATATGGTTGTCAGTAAAAAAACAAAAATAATATCAAATAGGGAATGCCACGTACCAAAAACGCAGCCTCCCCAAAACGAGCCACACAGCACCCAGAAGTGCACAGAAGTGCCCACCACCAACTCATTTATATTCATTGCATTCATGTCTATGTCGTATTATACACTTCGTGTGGATTGTTTTGCATTATTTAGATGCGCACTGATAATAGAGATTCTAAAGGCGAGAGCCGTGTTTTTCTTTTCTCTCTGAGAATTGCCATTGTTTAAGTGCCTGCGTGTATTTACAGGTAACTTCGTCACTCTCCTTCGCCCTAAATGAGAACTCACGAGTATCCGTGACATTTGTGTGGAGGAGGATCTTAGATCGTGCTCTATCTGTAATAGAGAAATCTGAATAGACATATGTTTTTATTGCTTAAGTAGATATAAATGTTTTTTGGTTTACATGAATAATTTGGAAAAGTCTCTATCGGCCGGTCAAAAAAATAAAAAAATAATACACTTGCTCCGGTTTATGATTTTGTAGGCTACACGTACAATGTAATTGTATTGATTTTCTTTCAGTAAAAAAGATTGAGGTCGCTACCAAACTATTATGTTACGACACACGATATTACGTCCAACGATATCGAAGGGTGTGAGAACTGTCAATCATCGTGCCATGATACTAATCAGATAGAGTGACTGTTGGCTCAAATAATTATTTCATTTCTAGGAGGGTACGCTACCTCGAAGTAACAAAACTATTCTCGCGAACACTGCTCTATCTAATACTTAAACACTAATAGACAAATCACACATCTTATACAATTCAAATCGGCGAAAGAATATGATAATGACATATTTGTTCAAACATGACAAATAAGTTTATATACCGTTTCATTTTGACAGGCGTAAACCATAACAAGATCTCCGAAAGAAAAAAAACCAAGATCTTTTTCACATGAAAAGTTCGTCATTCCGTCTATATTTATATTTAGAAATCTGAACGCGCATTATCTAAACAAATCAAATAAACCTTAAAAGTTTATGAAAGAGAAAAGAAAACAATCACACAAACTACGGGCAAGTTGCAAATATACGTTCTACGCGATGTAAACCGTTTATTTACATGTTAAATACAACTCCATTAAAATACTTACGAAACTGCATCACTGATGCTATTAACCAACATCATAAAACACAATAATAGTATTTTCACTTCATTTGAATGGAATATATGCGCTACCATGTTAACGTGATCAATTGTGTTGGTCTGTCGGCGCTGTTTACTGTAAAAATAAGAATGTACTTATCTTAATTTACACTGGTGTCTGTCACTTCCGTCGCACCGGTTGAAAGGCGCGAGCTGATTCGTCACTAAGATGACGAAAGACCATGCAAACACTGTTGTAGAGCGTGCACGTCAATACTTTGACATGTATCTAATCCAAACTTACATTTTATGAATCAGTCATGTTAGGCGCCATTTTTACATGCGATATTGTAAATATTTACGAGACCCCCGACCCTCATGAAAGTTATTTGAAAAATTCAAGGAGCTCTACGACAATGTTGATAAGACGGGTAAAAAAGATACGAGAACGTTCCGAGATACTTACGAGAACGTTGTGAAAAAGGTTTCTCGTAATTGCAATGATAACACGGGCCCTATATCCAACAGTTTTGACCATTTCTGCTTTACTTTATATACAGCGATGTAATACAGTTAGCAGATAAAGACACTCAAGAGAAGAATGATCAATTAAATGACGAAAAGTACACACGCCCGGCCCCTGCTCTACCGAACTAGATCACCGCGCAGGTAACGGAAAAGCGCTCTGATGCGACTTCGGAGATAGTTCTGCTGATAGAAAAATCACAACACAACATCAGCAACAACGTGACTGAGTGAACATGTACCTTTCCATTTGATACAATATAGAATATCAAATCCAAAATAGGGGAAGGTATAATTTTCTTTCACGATGTTTTTTTAACGAGTCTCATCTGTCTGAATTGACGTCGATATGATGCTTTCTAGTCTGTACAAACAGAACTGCAAACAGCAGAGCTATCTTGAAATTTGCCTCAGAACGCTTATCCGTTATCTCCGCGGTGATGCAGTTCTGTAGATTACCAGGCGTATCAAGGTGACATACAGAGACTAAGGTAAATGATATGACTGTGCGAGACTTTTTTATGAAATAACATGTATGTCCGAGCTCTATATACATGTACACAGGGTCGCTGCAGACAGGACATTGATGCTCAAAGTTATAGTAATACCGTATGATTATATGCTTCTGTTTGATATAAAATATTATAGATTTGTAATATCTTTATTTAAATTTGTACTTGATGGGTTGTTGTAAATTTTGGACCGCCAAAAACTGTTGCGAACAGCCAAACATTGAGAATTTTACATGGAATGAACTGAAATAAATTACGAATTGTTGCAGCTTCCGGCAGCCTGGTTGAAAAGGCTTTGTAAAAATAATTATGTTTATTGTCTTTTAACACTTGACAATGTAAATCCAGTTCATTTCAAAGTATATCAATATTTTGCCCATCTTCATGACAAATCTATCAAAATTTAATAGTAATATCCCAAAATAGTACATTGTATTAATTTTAATATTTCATATTTGATGATTTTGATGTGAATTTAAAGAAGGTTATTTTACTCGCCATTCAAAGTATTTGAATGCTTTTAAAATGAATCTTAACAATATCTTACATTCATCTATTATACCGTAACTTATCTGAAATTTGAGATTGCATTTAGAGGGATGTGGGAATATATACCTACATGAATGCAGAAGTTGTTTGTCTTCATGTAATTAAATACTTTTGAATAGGGTTAACTTGTAGTTTTTATTTGAAACGCTTTTCAAAAGATGATTTTTTTCTCTTAAATGAAAAGAGTAAAGTATATAGACTGAACAAATGCGTCCGTGAAATTGTTTGTGTCGAAATTTCAGTGTTGGCATCCGGGTCTTTCTACAGGAAATTTACTTTGTTACTTTGTTACTTTCTGTGACGTACATAACTGAAAGCTGCGTGCTTCTTTAATGACTGTCTGGACTTTCGGTCATTAAGGTAGGAAAAAATTAAATATTCTATATTCTTGCTTAATTTATGAATTGACTGTACATCCAACTGCGTAGTATGACTTTCTGTAGAGAAAGACAAATAAGTTCAATATGAAACTATTGCTATTTTGGTTAAAAACATGACATTTTGATGACAATTCATGTGATAGAAAAGACGGATTCAATACAAAATTAAACAAACAGGGAGTGTATATAACGGCAGGACGACCGTCAAAATAATATCATCAATTTATCAAGATAAATAGCGGCCCGCTATATTTAGTACGGCTTTGGAAAAAGCTTATTGAGTTACGTAGAACTTGTTTGATTCTATTTTTCTCGTCTCATAAGCATGCTTCTGAAATGAAATCTCGAGACACAGGCTATTTTTATCAGACTGGTTCAAATGTCATGTTATCAGACCGGTTTACAGCAATAAACTGGCAGGTAGCTAAAGTAAACTAAATGGTTGGGATGCAATTTTTAAATAGAGACTTGTTTGTAGTCGTGGTAATGTGCGATGGTTTGTTTACAAAAAATAGTGTGTCTCTGTTATAAAGTCTGTAAAATTAATTTGCATCTCCCATTTCAAAATATTTACATGAAAGCGTTGTTTAAAGGCCCGCTGTGATACATTTTCTTGTTTTATATTGTACTAAGGTATGCGTCCAGTTTGTAAGTAAACTACGGTGTTCTTGATTAAGAGCACCAGCTGACTTTTATGTAATGTCCCCAAAACTCGGCCAGTGTAATATAAGTCTGGTAATCTTACAAAATGTTGCAGCAGTTATTTGTGTTATGTGTGGTTGTAGTTGTGATGCCAACTCGGGGGCAGAATCTAGTAGAAAGCTGTATAAATGTTTATGCTAAAATACATTTTTGACAGAATTAACAGTTTAAGGTGATTGAGTTTATTAGCATTTTCAGGATCGGTATCGTTTGACTTTAAAGGACCTTTGTTTGCTTTTGGTCTTACTTATTTAAAATTTGTAGAGTTTTTTTTGTTTTGCATCTAGACTCGAACTGCACACATTTAACTTTAATATGTACTTCCCCGTTATCACCGCTTAAGCTCTTGGCCCATATGCATATGTGTATTAATGTTATCTACAGTGAGTTTAGATCTTTAAAGTCTTAAGGGCAATAATGTAGTACTGTTTAAAATAAGTTATAAGACACATCTTGTTGTATTTTCCGCGTTAGCTCAATGGACAATGATAAGTATAGGATCTTGAGTTGGATTAAAAAAGCTTCTGATCCTGTGATGTTCAATTGTACAGCGTGAATACATCAACAGCTAGCCCTTACAAAAATATTGGCGCAGGATTTTATCTTACCTTTTCAACCAGTATCAAAAAAATTGACATTACACCACTAATACTTAATCATCTTACAAGTATGGTAGTAAAGGATACGAGATACAAGAAATTGTAAAAAGAAAGTTATCAGGGCCATTAACCAAACAGCTTAATCCTAAAATCCAAGCTCAGTGTTTGGAAGTATTAACAGGGTATTCAATCAGGTTTTAGGTTGGCCATATTAAATATAGTAAAGCTTCGCTATTAAGACCATCCGATAATAAGACCGCCTTCGCTTTTAAGACCAAGCCTGTCGGAACAAAATGACCCATTTTATAGTTAAAAGGTCTCGATAAAAGACCATTTCGATATTTAGACTGCTGCTTTGTGCCAGTCAGCATGGTGGTCTTATCACAGGAACTTTATTCCATGTCAGGCCCTGCTCAAAGTGTTTTTTTTACACAGAATTAACATTTTAATGTGCATTGATTTTTTTGGCATTTTCAGGACCGGTATCGTTTGACTTTAAAGGACATTTGCTTGCTTTTGATCGTAGGTAAGATTTGTAGAGGTTTCAGTTATTAAGAATAGTGATGAAAGGTAAAACATATCAAAATTGCTAGGTATATTTAGCATGATAATTATTATGTTATCGGAAAATGAAAATATATAATGTAAATGCCACAGTGAAGTTTGTTTTGATAAAGTAAAGGCTAAAAATAAGTGTAACGAAATAGTTTATATTACTTTGAAACGGTAAATTTTCTGATGTAATATTTCTATTTGTCACATCTTTTCCAGAAACGGTTGTAATAAAGTATTTCTACAATAATGTAACAACTTTTGTGTGCGTGAAAAAGAATTACAAACTAGTGACTAGAAATTTGTATACGGTATCCTGTATATCGATCGAATCGCACCATTAAAATCAGAGCTTGCGTCATGGAGGTACAATCATACCGTTTACCCATCACATACTTTCCGCGAATGAATTACGCATACAAGAACAGTTTAGACATCTACAGCAAATACAGAAGTTTAACTGCAGGCTTCGTAGAGAACGAGTATGAGATAATAGAATGTGAAGACGTTGTGCTGCATATTTGTAAGAAGAAAACTGACTGTCAGTTTCCAGCTGAATTAATTGAGGTAGTCCAGCCGAAAAATGTTCCATCCGCAGTTTTAACCCAACGGCCATACCAAAACATGAGTTCATTTTTAAACGAGCAACCAAAGCAAAAAGGGTCGTTTTTGGTTACAGTTCTTGATTATAGTTCGTTCGACGAAACAGCTGAACTGTTAAGTGGGACTGGTTTGTTTGTTTACATAACTAACAGGCTGCCAAAGAGTGAGAGAAATCTAACTGACAATTGCATTGTCACCACTAAAGAACGAGTTCGAGCCGATTTATGCAACCGTCTAGAGAAGATTGTTCTCAAACCGATGAATGAAATCTGTGTTTTTCTCCAAAGAATTAGAAAACAACCTTTAAGTAGTTTTCCACTTGGCAGCAGGAAATGCAACGACTCAAGCAATGTTCCAATAACCAAACCTTCAACTACCCCGCAAAACGAGAACTTTCCAGACAATTCGCATTTGACTGATTCAGATGCCATCTATCAAGGTTTCAGAAGTTACCACGGCGTAGCACACGCCATGGTTTCAGACACAGCAACATGTAGCGTATCAGTCAAGACAGAAATACTACACAAGAAAAGATATTCAGCCACAGAATGGCAATTGGAAGAGTCTGAAACGAAAAAGCAGAAATTAATGCAAAAGACATTCAATGATATACGAGACTTGCATGAATGTGGTAAGTAACATAGATTCTAACACGATCCACTGTGATTTCCTGTAGCAATATAGAAGAAAAGAATATGTACATAAATTTACCATAAAAAATCATGTTTTCCAGAGTCAACATATGCGATAAATAAAGCACGCGTGCAATCGAATTCCTTGTTTATAAGTTACAACGAAATGTTGCTACGCGTTGAACATAATTCGAGTACGGCAAATCGTGTAAAAATCGATATAACAAATGCCTCATAGTATTTTATTGTTGAATAAATTACAGACAATTATTTGAATGTGGAAAAGTACCACTCGTTTTACGCACTGGTGATTTAGCTATTGCTCATCTGAACTTCCGACTGTATTTAATTCAGCGATAAAATGCACGGATGTATGTATTTATTATTTGTTTAATCAAATATTTATTTGTTATAACCAGAAACAGAATTTCAAAAGATAAGTTCTGAAAACGCTTTACTAGTGTACATGCAATATAAAAATACTACTTTCCATATTTACTAAACATACGTTACAGCTCAGTTGCTTGAAAAATACTTGTTGTTGTTCCTTTAAGAAATCGACGGCAGTCATGTTTTAAAGCAGATAGACGCAGAGGCAGTGGATAGCTTACTCAATTCCATTAAAGTATTGTACGGAATGAGCAATATTCCCGAAAATGAACAACCTCATATTTTAGATGATGACAGACAGGAATTCAACGAAGAGGTAAACATTTATCAGTTTGCATTTGAATTTATGTTTTATATTTACTATCAAACCTGTTATTCCTTCTCTGTCTGTTTTCCTATTGTGCACGTACGGCTTTCCTCTGAATTGAATAAAATACTATTGAATGCATTTCTCTGTGTTTCAGCTTTGCAATGACCTGTTCTCGATCAGCAAATATATCAAAGGAGTAGGCTATTACTACAGCACCTTACGCGTACTAGTTTCAGAGAAAGGCGCAGAAAAGGAACCTAATGTAAGAGAGCAAATAGAAAACATTTTGAAACAACACGGTGAGACAAAATATGAAATTGTAGAAGTTTCAGAGAGCATACACAATCTTATGCATGTTGGGGCAAAGTTAGAACCAGTTCCAGGGTACGGTACCCTTGGTTGCTTTGCAAAAATGGGCGAACGCACTTGCATTCTTCTTTCTGGGCATGTTGCAAAATGTGGTGGTGACGTGTATTTTGACAGCAAAAGAAAAGTTTGCCGAATTTTGAAAGCGACGACAAAATTTATGGATGGTGATCTTGATATAGCTGCAGCGGAAATCAATCAAACAGAAGGAATTTGCAGCTCAGACTTTAAAGACTCTGAGGGAAACCCGATGAAAGGAAAGTTACGTGATTATATTGGCAAAGATAAAGTGATCACCGAAAAGCAAAAGGTTCATATATGGGGAGCATCATCAACGCCAGGTAAAGGGGTTATTGAAATGCCAAAGGTGGTCATGCAGGCCGATGATTGCCGACAGGTACTCATGCAGATCAAAGATGGAGATACTAAATTCGCAAATGAAGGTGACAGTGGAGCAATTGTCTGTACCGATGACCCGGACGGTAATTATGTTCACGTCCTTGGAATGGTCATGGGAGAAGGGATGATGAGGCGAGATGGTTCCCGGTATTATTTCGCTCTCCCATTGTCTGATGGCCTGAAGCAACTTGAGAAAAAAACTGGACAAAAGTTCGAATTATGCTAAAACTTCTTCTAGTAGAGAGACAAACTGTAGGAAACAAAAGTCTAACTTCCTCCATTGAATTTTTAAAAACATTGTTTTATATTGAGCTCACCTCAGCACGAAGCGTCATAGTTAGCTATTGTGCTCACACTTTGCCCATCGTCCATGATGTGTCGTTCGACGTGAACAATGTCAATCAAACATCATTTCTCCCAAAACCACTTGACCAAAGTCAACTAAACATGACAGGAATGTGCCTTGCGCTTTCCACTATTCCAAGAGTTTACAAAATACTATTACATTGTACATACAAAACTTTGGTTGCCATTAGTTGTTTTGTGACATTGTCTAGTGGACCTCTACCAAGATTGTTTAAATAATACTACTTAGGTAAATATTGCCCCTAACATGGAGATCACTAAATTTACATGGACTTAAATAGTTAAAATGCTAGTAGTCTTCTTGTCTAAAAGGTCTCAGTAAGACCCAGAGCTTAGACGTTTTGTTTACAGCATTTTCAGCTCTTTTTAAAGTTTGTTCAGATCATCTCCCGAGATTAAAATTGACCACACCAGGATGATACTGTTACATTGTACTTAGAAAAACGTAATGTAGTATGCATGTGTTGTGGTCCACTACCGAAGTTGGTTATACATAGCCGTGTGATCTTAATCATGACTTTTATGACCTACTGTGTTGTTTTGAAGCAAGAGCAAAGGAATTTGGACCACATGTACAGTTTTGTAAAATCAAAAGATATTCACATGCTTTGTTTGGGGAAGTGTTTATAACGTTTCGTTACAAGTAATTCACGAGAGTCTTATTAAATAGGGAACGTTATATGAGATTTGCTAGCACTGGTGAAAACTGCGGATACCTCGATCCGGTATGGAAGAAATATGCATGATTTCATGTCATTGTAAATATCTACAAACTGTGAAAGCTAGTGAAAATCTAATAATCACACATCTGATTTAACTTTGAGATATAAAGGAAACTCTTTTTAAAAAGTCTTCTTTCAGACCACAAGGCCGAAACCTTAGATTTTTGGCATGTAAGCCTAGTAGTCCTGTACCAAGATTATTAAAATTTTACTCCTTCGGTCCAAACTGGCCCGACCCCGGGGTCATTTGACCTACTGACCTACTTATGTTTTGTTTTTAAGCTAAACTTTTCGAACAAAATTATGGAAATCTGGTACAGGGGGGAATGGGAGCATCGATGGCCTATGAACACAATTCTAAATTTTAACACATTTATGTCTTGTGTTTCCCGAAACGTTCTGATTTCCAAAACTTTCGGCCGCCTAAACTGGAAGTGCTCCGATTGACGTATAGTAATAGTTTTTGTATAACTGGTTCCCAGTTTTAACTTGTATGTGTACTGTAGAACTGGTTCCAAAGTTTTTAGTCGTATTTGTTCTGTATAATTGGTCCCCCAGTCTTTTCGTGTATGTATTATGTATAATTGGTTTCCCAGTTTTTACATGTATTTGTTCTGTATAACTGGCTCCCAGTCTTTATGTGTATTTGTTCTGTATAACTGGTGCACTAGTTTTTACATGTGTTTGTTCTGTATAACTTGTTCCCAGTTTTTACGTGTATTTGTCCTGTATAACTAGTTCTCCAGTTTCTACATTTTTTTATTACTCCACGAGTGTTAAAAATTCTAAAGTTATAACATTCTTTGTAACTTATTTTCTCAAGAATTCAATAAAGATTAATAACTGTATGCGAGTTTCATTTATCACCTAAAACTACCTGGCGCATGACGTGCGTTGTCCTGTCGTTATATATCATTACTTTTAGGATTACTACATTGCTAATTTAAAGAAACAAACCCATAGAAAATATCATAAATGTAAATTTCATATGAAGTATAAGTCTCGTTACTTTCTATTTGAAGTACATATGTAATTGAATAATAAGTTCATGTATAGATTAGTTATGTGGACTAGTAAACGTGTTATGCCTACACACACAGTAATAAGGCCGTCGTGGGCGGTGCGGCCGGTGCGGCCGGTGCGGCCATGGCCGCATCACTTTTTCAGCCAATTTAGGTGGAAATTGTCATTTATCTAAACAATCAAACTTAGTGACCTGCCACACGTATGACTGCGTTTTATGGTCCATCCAGTAGACAATCAACTGCTGTAAAACGGTCTATATTGTTAAGGTCAATTATATTTGAAAGATTTAAATATCAGAAAGAAATTCATAAATTTCATTTTAGATTTTAAAAATCATTATTTCATAGATCTATGCATGTTTTCATATACACATAGGTCCGTGATATCTTTAAATAACTTATTCTTTCTGGTGATGTTGGTGTTTATTTCTTTTAATTTGAAATCAATCTAGTAAATGAAACACAACGAGCGATAACAAAATGGAATTAAAAATAAATGAATAAAGAATTAAAGGAAGAATGAATGAATTAAAAAAAATCATGAATGAAAGGATGAATAAACTAACGAACGAACGAACGAACGAACGAACTAACTAACGGACGGACGGACGGACGGACGGACGGACGGACAATGTATCAATGAATGTTGAACGAACGAACGAACGAACGCTCGATGAATGAATGAAAGAAGAAATGAACGTAAATGAATGATTATATTAACAATTTCAAAATTGTTGCATGAACAAACACTATAACTATGTGACAAGCGGTGCATAGGGTCTGCCAAATGTGTGAAATTCATGGTCACACTGGGACTGTGCATTACCTAGGCATTAACTGACACTGGTATGGCTTCATTTGAATTGGCTGTAAAGTGTAATGACACGAGCGGCATGCTGTTCCTACGGTCGGCCAAATGTGCGAAATTCATGGTCATACTGGAACCGTGCCCTAAATTGGCATAAATTGACAAGTGTATGGCTTCGTTTTGATGTTGCTATATATATTTCTGACCACATATTTCTTCATCAGTTCTTTTTTAAAAGTAACAATAGCTTTATAGATAATTATAATCATCGCGTAGTTCTACGATTTTGGTCTGACATGGGTCCCAACGACGCATGTACTCTCCCTCCAGAGCCAAATCAGCCAAAGACATGTAAATTTTCTATGAATATATTTGGCCGAACGAAACCAGTTAAGAGGTCATTCCAAGCCTCGTGGTTCGGTGCCCACTCATGGCATCACTACGACGAGTCCCGTGATTTGGAGTTCTGTCACGTCTGTAGGATGGCTCAGCGCGTCCCGCAAGCTATCACCGTCAACATTGGACAAGGCGTTTACTGGAAGGACGTCACAACCCGAACTGTCCGGGTGCCATCGCGAGGCTACAGAAAGAATGGCCACTCTACCCAAAGTTATATAATGTATATAAAGTTGCTACATTTTGTACTCATTTTATACTTTCATTAAATGCTAAAACTAGAAACGCTTTTATATAAATATCCCACTAGAATATGCATGAAAATACTGCTCTAAAATGTAGCCATTTTAGTCTAAAATATACCCTAAAATGATCCTACGTGCATTCTCAAATACAATATTTCCTGGGGGAGCATGCACACTGACAAGTCACGAAAATGTGAAAAACAAGGAAAATTGTGTATATATAATAATAATAATAATAATAATAATAATAATAAATTCTTGATAGAAGGTAAACACATTAAGTAAATGTACAAAACATTTGACTTATTTACAATGTGGCCTTTATACAATGAATGATTTATTGATTGATTGATTGATTGATTGATTGAATGAATGAATGAATGAATGAATGAATGAATGAATGAATGAATGAATGA
>JAUMHA010391078.1:0-11819 GCA_032359765.1 Saxidomus gigantea
ACTTCACACTTCATAGTTCATACTTCACACTTCATAGTTCATACGTTACACTTCATAGTTCATACTTCACACTTCATAGTTCATACTTCACACTTCATAGTTCATACGTTACACTTCATAGTTCATACTTCACACTTCATTGTTCATACTTCACACTTCATATTTCACACTTCATACTTTACACTTCATAGTTGATATTTCACACTTGATAATACATGCTTCATACTTTTTTGTTTATACTTCACACTTTACAGTTCATACTTCACACTTTACAGTTCATACTTCACACTTGATAGTTCATACTTCACACTTCATAGTGCATACTTCAAACTTCATAGTTCATACTTCACACTTGATAGGTCATACTTCATAGTTTATACTTCACACTTCATAGTTCACACTTCATAGCTCATACTTCAAACTTCACTGTTCATACTTCACACTTCATACTTTACACTTCATAGTTCACACTTCATAGCTCGTACTTCAAACTTCATATTTCATACTTCAAACTTCATATTCACACGTCACACTTAATCTTTCACACTTCACAGTTCAAACTTCATTGTTCACACTTCATAATTCATAGTTCACATATCATACGTGTAATTTCATACTTTGAACTTTATACTGATACTTCATAGTTCACAGTTCATACCTCACACCTCACATTCAGTATAAATGAATAATAAATTGTGTATTTTGTTTGTTAATCGTATTCGTGTTTGTTAGTAAATGAACAAGCATTGTGCGGGATTACAATTGAAATTACAATTTACCTTCATTTGAGCATTCACCATTACTGCTACAATTATTTATGCAGGTCTGTTTAAGAAATGTTTCCACCGCGGCCGAATTGTTTAATTTGAATATTGGCTTAAGATTTAGTATGTTTGTTGCTATGTTGTTTAAGGCAATTGTATGCGCTTTTGCCCAAGACGTGTCGTTCGTAACCTGAAAGAAATACAAGGAAAATGAAGAAGTAACTATTTTTCTATCATATACTGAAAACATGAATATTGTTTTTAACAAAACTTTTAGCTCATTATGTAAAATAACATTTGGATCATTATATACAAAGGATGATGCAGAGGTTAGCGGACCGTTGCTATTTTTTTTAAACTATTCAACAATTGACTTAGATTTTTATTTATGAATATGAATTATACAACAAATGTCTTTTTAAAATCATCATTTTCCGAGAAACGCGAAAAACAATTTTCAGCGTTCTATACTTAGTCTAGTGACCGTCTAATAGCAGTCATGAAACGTTGATTTGATAATCCGAAATGAGTAAAGTGTCACATAAATTTATTATGCTTCTGGTGTTGAAGTTTGGTGCCTCGTGGGCATTACCTAATATCACATTCGTTATTTTACTCAATATCAAGTTGAACGCCACTGATTTCCGTTAGGATAAAACACGAGCACAAAGTGCTCAAGGGTACCCAATTGTGATCGCCCGTTGTACGTCGTCTGCCGTCTGTCGTCTGTCTGTTCACACCTGCATTGTTAACACTCTAGAGGTCACATTTGACATTATATCTTCATAGATATTGGCCAGAATGTGTATCTCAGTGATTTCTGTCAAGTTCTAATCTGGGTCACATGGGGTCAAAAACTTGGTCACACGATCAAATATGAAATCTTGTAACACTCTAGAGGCAACACTTATTTTCTAATCATCAAAATTGGTCAGCATGTTTGTCTTAATAATTGCAAGGTCACTTTGGAATCTGGGTCACATGGAGTCGAAAAGTTGACCAGATGGTCAAATCAAAGAAACATTGTTAACACTCTAGGGGTAACACATTGTTAAAACTAGGTCAGATGGTCAAATTAAAGAAAAAAAATGCTAATACTCTAGGGGTAAGATTTATTAATCAGTCGTCATAAGATTTGGTCAGAATATTTGTCTCAATGACTTGTACGACATATTTTAATATGAGTATCCTTGGATAAAAAAGCTAGGACAGATGGGCAAATCAAAGAAAAACATTGTTAACACTCTTGAAGCCACATTTATTAACCAATTATCATGAAAATTAATAATAGCAAGAACGTTTGTCACAATGATTTCTTATCAAGTTTGAAACTAGGTCACTTGTGGTCAAAATCTTGGTCACAAGAACAAATCAAATTAAAACCGTGTTAACAACTGGGGTCACATTTAATACCCAATTGTCATGTAGGTTTGTCAGATGTTTATCTTGATGATTTCTAGGTCAGGATTAAATGTGGATCACCTTGAATAAAGAAGTAGGTCAGATGGTCAATCCAAGAAATATCTGTTAATACTCTATTAGTCAGATTTTATAGCCAATAATCATGTAAATTGGTCGGATTGTTTGTCTTGCCAAGGTCAAACAGAATGTTTGTATTTATGATATATAGTTTAAGGTTGAGTTTCGGTCACATTGGATCATAAGTAGGTCATGTACGCAGGTGAGCGATAAAGGGCCAAGATGGCCCTCCTGTTTTTCAGATTGTTGCTACAAACATTGTCATAGCATTAGAAAATAGTCATGCTGAATCACTCCTAGACGTTTAAGTTTGTCTTAAATCAACCACATTTTCCATTTCAGTAAGCCAATAGGTAGACTAAAATAAAATAGAGAAGAAAATTACCTTATTGCTAATACATGCAATCAATACATCGTGTAAGTATGATACTTTAGAATAATACATAATAACAAGTTTTTAATCAATTATGTTTTCCGAAAACAGTTGAAGTCACAGTTGTATACAGAAATAGAAATGACAAAAACAAATGAACATACAGTTACGTCAAAGATACATTGATTTTTCACAATGTCAAGATCTTCGTTTGCAAGTTGGTCGGGAAATTCTAGAACTGCCGGTGTACTATTAATGGCATTTCTACAGA
Organism: Saxidomus gigantea; assembly: GCA_032359765.1. Lineage (NCBI taxonomy): Eukaryota > Metazoa > Mollusca > Bivalvia > Venerida > Veneridae > Saxidomus > Saxidomus gigantea. Next base: position 2,888 of record JAUMHA010391078.1, read on the forward strand.
TCTCTTCAGCTTGGTCAATGGTTATCTTTGTTTCTGTTTCTCTCTGAAATATGTATATATTAAAAGGCATACCCCATATCTGGGATCAATATAAATAACATCATTTGGGTTGATAGTGATTTATTAAAAAAAGGTCTCTATATTTGCACACCGTGCGTAACAGAGATGTATGTTCTTCTTGAAAAAATAGTATTCATTATGTTTAAGGATTTAAGAAAAAATGCTCCTTAATAAAAAAGTGTTAATTCACTGGTTTGTTCATGCATTTAGATCATACTGCCTCGGGCAAAACATACCATTACCAATATTTTTGTCTATCTGTAATAATTTATTTATGTACGTCAATTTAGTACTAGGTAAAAGCAGAAACCAATATTTCTGCATGTGTATTTGAAATAAATTCATCGTTACATAAACGATAATTAATATTTCTATTATATTTATATTTCTCAATGAATGTATCTTTAATATGTTTTCTTCTAAAAGCATATACACCATAATTACCCTTGAACGAATGTTTTCGGACGATTTCTGAATTTTATTTGCCATTTGCAAAACCTTTCCATCGATTTCACGCTTCCGTCTCATGCCATTGCATGAAGGGTTAATGCTGTAACATTTGGCCTGAGTTATTGAGTTTTGTCGAAAACACGTCTGTGTTGGAGTGAGCATTTTACTCAGTATGCGTGTCGGGTTTATGAAGAGATTTTCATAACTGTTAAGCCTTAAATAGAAAATTATCAACTACAATGTAAAAAAAAAGACATGTTTCTGAAAAACTTTCGCTCAAAAGTCAAAACCCTCCTTCCATTCAATTTGATGCTGTTGAATTATTAATGTATTTTCTAAAGCAAACGTACAAATAGGGGCATCGGATGTGACACTTCATACCCTGACGTGGTCGCGGAAAACCGATTGTAAGATTATAATAAAATTAAGTGGTCTGCTTATACATTTTTCGCTTTAGCTTTTGAAAGGGTTACATTTCTAAGTCTGTTTTTATTTGTTAACTTATAGGACTTTACGAAAACTATCAACGCCTTCGTTCCGAGATGTGCTATATATGTCACAAACAGTGCATTTTATTTCCTGAAATTTGTGTTAACCCAGAGTAGGAGAGAATAAGAGCAAATTTTTAAGTTATGTGCCAATGAAAGGGCAACGACTGTCTTGAAAAAAAAATAGGAATTGGGCATACATAGAAAAGTAATACATTGTTTCCTTAAATAAGACAGGGCTCCCCTATTTTCATTAACTGAACAATAATTTTTTTGTATATTATGAACACCACAAATTGGTATCAGCAAAGATACATATCTCTCAAGCTGCATAAGTTGGAATTATCTAGATATAGATATTTGTATGCAATTTTGTGAATGCAATTGCAAGTGGATCTCGTCTGGAAACTATGAAGTTAATTCATCAAACTCAATGGAATGATATTGGAAATTTTTCAAAACCATATGCACCATACATGTAACAGTTCTTATTTGGAAATTTTAAAGTAACATTTTGAGTCTGATTTGTGTTATCTAATAGGTCTAGAGATTTATTGAATAGTATATATTTATGAATTTTTTCATTTGGTAAAATTCACGGATAAAGTAGTGACAAGTACTGAACATTCAACTTACCTCCACTTATTAGAGAAAATATGACCACCATTTCCTTGTAGCACTGATGTGTCAGGTAGTCTAAAATCGTTTGAATCATTATTATCAAAATAGCCACACAGCCCAGCAGTGTTTTGATGGTCTTTTATTCCAAGGTATATATCAATGTTCATAAAGACGCCACCACGATAGTTTAAAATAATTATAGATATTCTTGTTCCTTTTGGTGTGAAAATCTGTAATAACATATCTAATTTTACTGCACTGTTACAAATGTATATCCACGAGGCATTTATTTAACAACTAGTACCCTAACTTGACCAGTTACCTGTACATTATGTTTATTAAAATTTTCCAAAATGTGTGACCCTTTGTTTTGAACAGCGTTACACGTTATCCAGAGTTACATAATTAGTAAACAAGTGTTGCCAAAATTGATTTAGCTTTCAAAAATATTTTAACGCAACGATAGGAAATAGTAAATAAATATGATGTATTTAATATACAATATTATATTAAAAGTTATATAAAAGCTGTGATTTTATGAAAAGTAACAAGATGAGTAATACCGTAGTAAAACCAATACAATATTCTTAAGTTCGGACAGTTTGTATTAATAATTTAAAATGCTGTGTGTTTAGTCGAATGTACAATGAAGCTTAGCAGGTAAAAACGAATGAAAAACAACATAATAAACAGCACGTACATTATAACGAGTGTCACTTAGTTTTACGACATCGAGAATTCCGCAGTCCCCACATTGTAAGAAGTCTGTTTGAAATGGTGTGACACAACGATTAATCATAAATGCATCCCTTCCACTTCGAACAACTACACCACATGAACAGACTGCATTGCCACATTGTATTGCACGTTCCTGCACCTTAAAAACAAAAAGAATCCAAAATGGACAAAAGGTAGAGAAATGTATAAAATCTAACATCAAACATAACCAATGTCATCTAAAAACTATTAAATACGAAGCGTGTTGACATAACTCGCATCAACGGCTTACCAAAACGGTGAACCAGTTAGTGTCGGAAACACTGGTAATTTAACAGTATTGCTTTTAATTTGTTTATATTGCAAGAGATTGACCCCCTTTTTAAATTTTTGTCAAAAAGTATGATTAGTCTCATATGATAGCTATATATCTATAGTTTATAAATAAACAATTTCTTAAAACAAAACTCTTTCACAAACGATGCAAATCAAAGATAGCCGCCAAAATATGAAAAAAATACAATATTATTTATATAAAGGGCACATTTCTTTTGGACTTTGTTTTAATTTTAAGTTTAAAAATAGTAAAACATACATGAATATAACCCTTTCTTGATATTTATTAACATCATATCTTAATCAAACCAACAATCATCTAATAATAGAGTTTCCCAATTTGCTTCTAACATTTACTTTTACATTTTATGCTTTAGCGTTAAACTTTTGTGTCAATTAGACGATTGTTAACTTTAATTAACCCAAAGATCTGCATTTAACAGTAGGGACTAATTATGCGACATTATCACAGATTTGTGATTATTACATGTTTTGCAGTTATTTAAATGTACTTTTTTTCTAAACAGACCTGTTATTGGTTTACAGCTGATTCAAAACATAAATTACATTTGGTTGTTCAGAATTTCGAATTCGAACTTATATCGTTAGGCAGCATCGCCTGGCAGTACTAAAAGAGAAATGTATTAAAGCACTCGACAATCTAAACAAGTTGATGGTACCATATATAACATTCAATGTTTTTTTTTCGTGTACAATGTATTTGCTACATATATATAATAATGATTTAATGGCAATTTAAAGATCGAATGCCATTACATTTTGTATACAGTTCCTAGATGGTGATTATGCTGAAAATGTGTTTCAAATTTGATTGATACAAATAAACATGGACGTTAGTGTTATATTGTCATCAATCTTTAATGCAACTTGTAAATGTTCATGTAATTTATCACAGGTATAATTGACATGCACGCTTGTTTCTAAAACATAATAGTATGGCAACAATCATGTAATGGCATTGCAAATTTATCTACGCTAAGATGAACCTATAGTAGACCAATAGACATTCCACATCCACTTTAGATGCAGTAGGTTTAAGACAAGATGAAAACAATTTAAAGTTCCTTTGACAGAACAGACTGCACTTCCGAGATTTCGTTTAGTGCGAAAAACAGAAATTGTCCAATGCTTCAATGACCACAGCTTTCTGTAAATATATCTCGTAACATCAGTAAATTAAATTTGTTTGCCACTTATTTTTATCAGCCTGCCAACTATTGCTTTTGTTATCATCCAGCATGTTTTGATCGGTGACTATTACCTCGTCTCTTTGAAGGGACGCGATGTCAGGACTGATTATTTATTCTAAATCCATATCAACACACGTATTTGAGAAAACTGTTTGTTGAGTCTTTTCAAGAATTTAATTTCCTTCTGATATGTTTGTTATTCATGTACATTTTATATGTTTCTTCTACAAATGTATATTGAGGAGATTTAGGCGATACCGGATAATACACTACGTGTAGTTTAGACTGTTAATGGATAATATAGTCAAATATAGCGCTCATTTCCTTCAGCGCAATGATCCGGAATGGTACGTTGTTTGTTTCGCTTTGTCTTGACTGAATTAATACACCAGAATGTGGATATTAGCTTGAAACAGCAATGTTCGCCAGTTAGTGCCTTCCATGGTTTCTCTGTTGTTTCAGTGTTAAAATGATAATAAGCTTAAATTTCAGAAAACCATTAGTTAGAGAACATATATCATTAATAAAGGCTTCTCGTCATAATTACCATTCATAATGTTTCTACCAGAACATCTAAAAGTGCTAGGATATTGTGGTCACAATATCTGCCAATACATATTTTCCGATATAGGCTAGTACTAACCATAAATTCATATGATACAGCCAGAAACACCTCACTTTATTCTGCTGTAACCTCCTACGTCTTTCAGATATTGGCAGCAACTAAATCTAGTCTCATTGATTGGCTGGCGATTGATTTGTCCATATATGGTATTCATTACTTAGTTCATGGGTTTTTCTTATCAGAAATTTCAACTTGTCTTGACCGCCATCTTAGATTCTTAGAGTTTGTAAAATATGTTATTTTTAAAGGAAATTGGTTTTCAACTTCAGAAATATACAATAGCTATCAAATGAGACTAATTACACATTTGTCAAATTGTGATACAATTTATAAATAAACTAATACTATCTTGGACTATTAATACTTTTTTACACTAACAAAAGATGTTAACATAAGTAAGAGATTCAGTTGTTGTTTCAAAAACTTTCGAAACACCTGCCATTAAATGAAACTCGAAAATATTAAGAGCGCTGTCTGGTTCAACCGGACACTGAGCGACAATATTAACAGTGACAGTGACGGTTGCCCTGTATAAATTATGTTATGAATATCATATACACATTTAATTTTATTATTAACCCATTTATATCTAAATTTTGACAATGTGATCGACTGACTTTTCAAATTCGGGCAAGCTTATTTCTTTAAATGGGATGTTTAGCAAACTTGTGATCAAAATGCTAAAAGCTTAAATCCTATCCACGCGACATTATCTTTGTACACTGCGTCCGGGGGTAGATGTTTGAAAAGGTACATAAATGAGTATTCTGTTTTTTTGTTCATTTAATTTAAATATTTTTCATTGTAGCTAATATCTGATATCTAAAGAAATTTCTGGTTTAAACACCGACTGTCGTCAATCCGTAGCTGTTGGCTGTTTGATTTTGCTTCAAATGACATCTTAAAAAAGCGTCAGTCATTCGTCACGGCATGTTCCTTAGTTATTCATTATCAAAGTTTCAGCTAAGAAAATCATCCTTTCTTAGATGGCATCTAGCATGGGATCACACGGGCGATGGGGCCATCGAGAAAAAGATAGTCTAGCTTATTAACACACTGTAATTGTATTCTTTTAATATATACATTTTCTGTATAAATTGTTTTTGTAAAGATCACAAATTTGTTTCACACTAAAGACAAAGTTACACATTTTGCAGTAAACTGTCGTTCCATACTTCCAATAGCTGATATAGGAATATATCGTCAGTTGCCTGCAAATAAGTGTTATCAACACTAGAAATGACTTTTTAAATAATGTTAGTCATTTTTGTGTATTTTATCTGTAACATATTTTGTAGCATTAAATTAATAATTAGTATTTTGACCTGAACGGTTTAAGATCTATCAGCAAGGTCATAATTTATTTAATTTACTGCCATAAGTAATTATTAACTCTCGTATGACTGCCAAAAGGCGTTATCAGAAAAGGAATTGCTTATAAGCCCTGGTCACATTTATGCTCTAGCACTTACTAACTGCTTGAAAATTCTAGATTTATTGTTCAAATCCTGTCTCTATCCGTTAACAATAGGAGCTTGTGTGAATAACGCCTGTAAATTAATTTCAGATGTTTTCGGACTCGGGTTCTACTCAATGTGTTATAAGCTGGAAAGTCACTTTTCTTGGATTAATTGATATGAAGACAGGTAAGAGATACTTGTTTATTTTGTACGATGATAACTGTGATGTAACTTTATATATTTCTTAGAAATAAATAAACGATACAAGTAACTTAAGGGCAGATACAAATACATATGATGATACCTGTTGTGTTTTAGTCCTAATATTCATAGTTTACGTTTCCTTATTGTTCATATCCATTTCTATAGTATTCTTTTAATAAAGTTTTTTTTTAAAATTCGAAAAGATAGCTAATACATTATCCTTTTTCATGTTTTTTTTTTATATGCTGCTTAGACCTTTTGGCTGCCGGAGTATGTAAGGAGTCAGGTGAAGAAATATACACTGTTTACACGTTAGATGATATACATGTATGGTATAAAATCTTAGCAAAGTATCAAAGTTCAATAATTGTATAAAAAAAACTTTGAAACGACTTTAATTTGTCATAGGGAACGTAATCTACTCAATGATAAACAAAAGGAATAGTCTGTTGTGGAAATAGTTAATATTAACAGAATAAGAAATTCAAATCATAGACACTTTATACAAAAAATATCTAAACCATTTTCATTTACTAACGTACAGACTGGTGAACAAGCATCTATGTTAGAGTAGAAAGATCACCATAAATGTTCAAAAAGTTAACTTGTTTTGCAGCAACACTTCTCTGTTTAACTTTTTAATGCTTTAAATAAAATTCAAACAATTGTGTGTCAGCTCGAGTTTGATATTTACATACCTCAATGTTTGATAAAATAAAATTATACCAAGTACTTTTCAAAATAAAATAAAACATAAAAGTATCACTTATTATAAATGCAGATTTTGAAGGAAAGACTGGTAAAAACTGTCAACATTAGCCCAGCAGCAAGCTCAGCTTGCAACTGACTCCTGTCCTTATGAATGCATAGAAAAACTGGCGTGGAAAAGGACCAGAATGACATGACGGCGATGCAAACAAAACAGCCACATTTAGTTCAAGGGAATCAGAAGACGATGTTTCTCTGATATAGATTCAGAACAAAATACGGTAAGAAGGAAATATAAAAAGTAACGAGAGCGTTCTTCATATTTTTTTAATCTCATTACGTCAGGAAAAGTAATACACGTAATTTCTTAGTTTAGATTTCAATTCGAAAAATGAATGGTCTGTACAAGGAAAATTGTCAAAAAGAAAGAGTGGAACAAGTATCAGAAAAAAGTGTGCAGACGAGTATTTTGCAAAAATTACAACCTGTCTTTTTATAAGCCAAAAATCATCGTCGGGCACCCATGTTTGTTGACTCTTGTACGCTCCATACGATGGCCCAAAACAGACTCATGCAAAACCTGTGATAAATTTACCGAGAACCAGACATTGAGAAATGTTTCCGACGATAATAAAGCTGCCTACAAAGAGGAATCGCAAAGGGAAGAGCAGTGAAGAAATAAAATAAGTAAGCGACAAGACAAAGGCAAACTAAACCAAACAACTAAACGTAGCAATGTTTGATCTGTACTGCATTTTACAAGATACAGATTTATAGTTAAAACCTGACCTCCTACAGAAAGCACATGTTACGTTTAAAATGAGACGCCTGGTCAGAAATTTGGACATCTCTTATGCTTGATCTGAAATAATTACCACAATGTTCGAAGCACGTTTATTTGTGTACTCTGACTGTTGCTTTTGCCAGAATATGAACCAGTTTTACCTTCAGGTTTCCTTTATACAGTATTAAAACATAATGACATTGACATAATTGAACAAAAAGTCCTTATATTAGGACTCAGTGCACTCCGCAATTGAGTATGCACTAAAAGCAACCTCTCTTTATGGGACACATTTTTAATAATGGTGAGAAGGAACAATCCATATGTAGGTGTACCTTTTAGGTATGATAACTTCTATGACTTAAAAAGATTTACCAAAAAACAGGAACAAAAGAAAATATCATTCGGAAAGAAATAAAGTAAACTGTTGAAGTCTACATCTTAAGAGAAGCATAAAGTCATCCAGATCATAGTTTTTTGAAGTATACCTGCGACAACGAAAGTTGTCAGTGTATTTATGTTAAATATGCTAAAAGAGTCTCAAGAAGACAACATTTAATAACTGGTGTATTGCCAAAGAAATTCAAGGAAAAACTCACCCCTACTGCAAAGTGCTTTGTTGAATGTATGCAAACGTGACACTATTCCAGAAACATTTCAAACCTTTTATGATAATCTTGCAACTAGTTAGAAAATAAAAGACAGAGTGTTGGTCCCAGACATAGAAGAAGATGAGGAAATAAACACTGATGAGCAAATTTTAAGAGGAAATTAAGAGTCAACTAAAAAAACTGATAAGAAAGGAAATGCATGAAGCTGTGGTTGTAACTATTGTGTGCATGGCACATACTATTCACAAATACCAAAACATTTTTAATACATGTATGTTTGCAGTTTCGACATGGGGTGTTCTCGGGCAAAGTTTAAGTAGTCTGCTGTTTTTAAGCCTTTTTTGCAGTCTTATATACTGCAAATCATGTTCTCAAAATGGGCAGCCAAAACGTCCCATCAACAAATAACGCCTAATATGGCCTTGTGTGTAAATATTCAATTTAGATCTTTCTTGTGTGAATTAAAGAATTATAGCATAGTTCACATATGTAACATCATTATTAAAAAAAATACTGAAAGGGTCTTCTGACAGGCAACTGACGATATGCGGGTGTATATATGTGTAGATCCAGGTAAACAGCGATACCGTTAACGAGAAATACCACAACAATACTTTTTTTACATGTAAACTAATGTGTTTTTCTCAATAGTAATTT
>JAUMHA010391089.1:0-11818 GCA_032359765.1 Saxidomus gigantea
CACACACACACACACAATCATGTACACACACACACATACACTACCAACACACACTAGCATACAAAGCAAACACACAAAACTGGTGTTACATTAAATAACTCCAAAAGCATAAATAATAGGTAGAATATTTGAACTTAAGTTTCTTAGATTAAACTCCAGTCATTATCAAATATGCTGCAGTACCGTAGAGCAGACAATACACAATTGTACAATTAATGGATGGATAGCTATAGGGAGTGCTCCTTTAATACTTTGAGCTTCAACTTTTGTCGGCTGTTTTAAAGTATGTAAAGTACAAACATACTAGCCTTCCATGTTACAATGTTCTATATAACAATGCATATTTTTTACACGTATATACGAAAAGTATCAAACGTGTACAATCGTTTATTTCATAGACAGGGTATGCAGTATATAAATCGTGTGTAGACAGCCATCTAAAGAAACGTAAATTAGTCATCGTCATCGTCCTGGTCAAACATCAACCTGGTTTTATCTTTTTCTTGCAGCTCACTGTATAGTATCACAGTTTTATTGAATTTCTTTCCACACGTTGTTATGGCAACGATTGTGCCTACAATGATTGCCGTGGCCGCTCCAATACCTTCAAAATAGGTTACAACTTTACAATACTCGTGTTAACAATAAAGTGAAGAAAAAAATCATTAATAATGTTACATAAATATAAGATTTTTTACAATAAAAATGAATTAGTTAAACTGTATTTCTCAATTAGTCAGAAATGAAAACACTTATTATTAAAGTTTTAGTCATTCATTTCTATCACTAGACATTGTCCGGAACTACTCTATATATAAACAAGAGCTGTCACTTTTCATTGTGTGTTTAGTTTTCTAGTGTTGAAATTAGTTTGTCTCAACTGACAGCAAAAAGAATAATTTGTCGTGACAACCAATTTTGTTTTTGATAAACTGTCAATTTTCACTGTATGAGTTATCTCCGTTTTGTGCATGATTAATGACTTTAACTTTAAGGCCTATTATCGCCTTAATGGTTTTGTTATATGTCTTATTTAAAATTTATAATGCCAGAGTGAAATACATTGATTTAATATAGTGTTAAATATTTATATAATAAAAGTGTAAAGTTTTCATTTTGTGTGAGCGTACTTGGGCGTTCTAATAGCACAATGGAAGATGAGTTAAACTAATACTTACCTATAATTATAGTGGCCCAAGCCGTGATTACATTTCCCTGCATCTGTATTCCTTTCTGTTCGAAAATCACTCCGACCAGACGTAATCCATTTTTGGTGTCATTGTTCTTTGATAACTGTATTCCGGTTGCAACGAGCTCAGACAATCCTGAAAAGTAACATTATAAAGTAACAATATAACCTTGATTAATACCTAATAAAACATATGTTACTATATATGGTAACACTTTTGTATAGAGAAAAAATGTTTTTATCCGTCCTTCTGAGTATTATCAGCTTTTGGCTCTGCACGCACAGGTCTATTTTCGCATAACTGCCCTAGGAAAACGTGCACGTGCAAATGTGACGTCATTTGACGGAAAAAACATGGCTGACGCCGAACGTTCACTACAGATACTTAAGCAAACAGAATGATTGTTTTAGATGATAAAATGGTCAGAAAGCGCGTCGTGTATCGCCATGTAACCAAATAAGAAACGCGCAACTTCATAAATCTGCAACGATTAAAACAACGAGCGACGTTAAAAGGATTTTGTTGAATAAGATGGATAAATATCAATTGTTTATAGGCGTAGGCCTATTTGAATTCCGCCTTCCAATGTACATGTTTCTGCTTTATTAAGTGCCAAGTCAGGTCGATTTACAACAGTTGAAACAAAAAGACATAATACATATATTGATATATACCCAAGAACACATATCTTACTGCATGCTATACTCAAGTTGAATGAGCATGGCTTTTATTGATAACTCACTTGTAAGCTAAGATTGGGGCAAGTCAGTTTGATTCTAGTGGAATAAATGACAAATGGGAAACACATGTATTATACAGAAAAAGAAATGGCTGATCAGGGCCTTTGAGTGATAATCGCCCGGATATGTAATAATTGCCCTCGGGATAAAGCCCTCTGGCAATTATTCCATTACCAGGGCGATTATCACTCAAAGGCCCTAATCTGCCATATATTATTCTATAACTACAGAAGCATGCCGATAGAAATGAGAAATCTCATAATTTAAGTTTACTAGAGCCATACTTTAAGTACCTAGCCTTCATAGCTACATGTATAGCTATAGATGTAGATATCAAACACTGAGAAATCAACCCGGGCACTTTCTTCTCAAGACGGACAAACTGACGGACCAATTTTATCTGAAAACGTGCGGACGGACGGACTGATGGACTGAATATGACTCAAATACAGACATCATACTTCGTTTTTCGGGGATATAAAATGTATCATAATCAATGGTGTTAACTGATAAATCCCTCAATATGCGAAGCCACGGCACGTCTATAAAAACAAGATAAGCAACTGTAATCCTACCTGATGACATCCAAGCAACAGCTGATATGATTCCTTTGCATCTATGTCTGTTGGACTTTGTGCATAGATATATGTAGAGGACTATTAAGCCACCTCCCGACAGGAGTACTCCGGTGATTGTTAGGAACCTGAGAACGGTTACACTTTCGTGAAGTGCGTTCATACCAACTGTAATCAAAAATGAAGAAATAGTGTTACAGTAGTAAAACATGTACCTCATGTGCAACTTAGCAACGTTTATTTTATAGGTTACTGTGTATAATGGAAACTAGTATATACGCAAAACTTTTTATCTGTATGCATCTTATATATTATATGTTTTATGGTTGGGTTTTTTTGTTTGTTTTTTTTACGTGGTATATGGGCATATAATACTCGCCTAGATTAATACTACCCAATCCGTTAGGCAAGGGTGATATTATGTCGAGGCTGGTAATATATCCTTATATACCACGTCAAAAAACAAATAACAATTGTATTACCCTCCCCTTATTTAATTTGAAAGATTCGGTTTATTTTTAATTCCTTTAACGGCTGAATGTAAGAAAACCGTCAAATACCCTTGTACGATGACGGGAAATGTAAATATTAATCAAACGGCTGAAATTTTCGTGAAAGGGTAATAAACTAGTATATCTCTCATTAGCAAGTTGAAGTCCTTAGATAACTTTAAACAGGAGGGCTATTATGACCCTATACCGCTAACATGAGTACCAGTGCATTATATAAGGAAGTCACTGGTTGCTAGGGAAACTCACTGGTTACTTAAATTCACCAGCTGTCAGGGGTAGTCAGTGACTGCTAAGGGTATAACTGGTCAGTGGTCACTACGGGAAGTAAGGTGATTGCCAAAGACAACTGGTGCAAATGACGTCATTGTTTGCTCAGGATGTCACTGGTTGTTATCTATAAGTCTTTGTAAAACAAGTCATCCGGGCAGGGTCAATACTGAACTCAGGGACAATATTTGAACACACTTAAGTATAAGTCACCAAATGTCAGGGTAAGTAAGTTGTTGCTAAGGGAATAACTGGTCACTACGGGAATTCAGTGATTGCCAAAGTCAATTTGTGCAAAGGACATCAGTGGTTGCCAAGGAAGTCACTGGTGGTGATATGACGCTAAAGGTTGCTAAGAAAGTCACTGGTTGCTAGGGGTAGTCACTGATTGCTAGGGACACAATTGCTGCAAAGGATGTCAAAATTGCTAAGGAAGTGACATAATTATTCCTAATGGAAGTCACTCGTTGCTAAGAAAGTCACTGGTTGCTTGAAGTCACTGATTGCTAGAGAAAGTCACTTCTTTTCTGGGGAAGTCACTGGTTGCTAGGAAAAGTCAATGGTTTCTAAGGAAGTCACAGTATACTGTTTCAAAGTAGTGAAAATATAAAAAATTTCAACCCGGATTGACGTCAAAAAGTATACAAAGCGTACAGAATATCGAAAAACCAAACGACGATCATGTCGTTAAAATAACGTCATGTGTCCCATGCTGGCTTATGACGTTTCCCGCGATCTTCTACATTTCATTCAAATGAACTCAAGTTTGAAGACAGAAATATTGATGGTATCAATGTTACTGTACGGCAATTTCACTCGTGTTCACCAAAATTAGTTCTTTTCACTCGTGGCTACGCGACTCGAAAATTTATCACTTTTGGTGCCCACTCGGTAAAATTATAACGTGATATTACACTGAAAACAACAAATTATCCTGTATATACTAAATATCTAGGTTCTAGACGAAATGGTCAAGAGACCCCGAGCAAAATCAATTTTGATCCGGGGTTCACAACACTCTTTGTAGAGGCCCACTAAGAAATGCTACATGCTAAATATCTTAGCTCAAGGCATTGTGATTTCAAAGAAAAAGATTTTAATTGTTGCCTTTCAACTAGTGTTTAAGCATTGAATAGAATTCTCTGAACAATTTTGGTAGAGCTTCATGGAAGGAACATCCTTGTCAAGTTTCATAAACATTGATTAGAATTAGTGAAGAAATTAAGATGCTAGATTGTAAACATAGTTGAATATTACATTTGTTTGTTAATTCATGGGCCATAGTTCTGGAGGAACTTATCCGATCAGCCCATAAATGAATTCATCCGAGATCTTATCGTCATGATACACATTCTCTGTATAATATATGGTTGCCAGTATCATCTCGTACACAGTGTCTGGTTTTGAAGCCGGAGACGTGACGCCTAGATTTTGTGTTATATTTTAAAAATATACGGAAGTTTTAAAAGTAGACATGACACCTAAAAACTATAAATTAATATTTCGCTGTTTACATTTTAAACCTATTTCACACCCGAATTATTTCTATACTTCCTGTTAAGTGGCCTTTACCTCTGGAATGGCGGCCGACGTGAATACAGAGTTTATTTAGTAGATAGATCTGGCATGCGGACAATATAAAACATATAGATATACTGTAAATATTCGTTGGCTTAAAGCTAGTAACAGGGCCGTCTTTCGACGTCTCCATCTTTCTGCTGTTTTGTTGTCCCGTTTTGTTCCTTTTCTTCATGTATTACCCTTTTTGCTGCTATTTCCTTTTGCTGACAGTTAAATAAGCGTTTAATGATACCATTCTGAGATTACTTTAATGCCAGGGAAAAGTTGTAAATAAAGCAAACAAAACTTTTTCATGCAAAATAATTTACTATATTTTATGCAGTAACTACACTTCTATATTTATGTATTCTATGACCGGTCACGGGTCAAAATCCTACTGTAAAATATTTATCATATTCTATTGTGAAAGACAGTCAGACAAAACAGAAACAATCTGTTGTGGCAAATAAGAAAAGGAAATATTTGAGGGGCTTGTAACAAAATACGTGTAGCTGCATCACGTCATAATTGTTGGTGGTACAGTCCGATATGTAGTTACATTGAATACTTATCTTTTTTGTCACGTTGGTAAAGTAACCAGCTTGGATTTATGAATAAATGATCCGCTGATAAAATCAACGTCTTAATGCCGTCACTTTTCGTCACAATTAGCTGTTACCATTAAAACAATTTATAGAGCTTTTAATGACATTTTAGGTTCGAATCACGTGTAAATATTTTCTTGGCGTTACATCAATGTTTAAGTTATTTACAAGCAGGCATTTTCTGTTGCCATCGTTCCTTAAGAGAATGCGCACTCAGTCTAGTCTTCTCTGTAACATGCTGCAAACTTTCTCACACAGGGAGACATTGTATGTAGAGGGGCTCACTCACACTGGGAGACATATACCAATAATTGCATCCAGTTATATAAAAATTAAGACCATTGAAAACTGGTATGTGGTAGCGTTAGGCCCACATGTAAATGTGACCATGACCTTGCGAGAAGGTATGGCACGCGGTCATCCTTGTTATATATGTAACAATAATTGTGTAAATTCAGTCAATGCATTTGGACGTATGGAGGATACAGACTGAAAACTAAATTGCACACGGACAGACATATGGACGGAACAACGCACAAATGAATTCCCCGAACCAGTCATACTACTAAACAATGGAACAAATCGATTTCAGTTTGGTGCATTAAGAAATACATGTTATGTCTTTTAACGCGTGCATAGTTGTAACATAAACAGATACATATAAAACAATATAATATCGACATCGAACTTGTGCCAAAAGAGGTTAATCGGCTAATTGCATGTAACTTGCAACCTACCATCAACTAATTGCCGAGTGTCCGGGGGAAAGTCTTCAGGTGTTTTACACACAGTACCATTCCCGGGGTCGATACATACTTCCAGTGGTGATATGTGGAACAGTCCACCTTCAACGTGTTCATGTATTTTAACTCCTGTTATATTCATTGATATAGAAAATCCAAACCATGCACGTCCAGTCAGACCTATGATCTGAAGAACCATCGACAGACTACTGATAATAATTAGAATGATCCGTACAATCAACGTAGTCTCCATTTTTAAACCCGTTTAAATTAAATTATTATAACCTTAGTGTTGCAAAAATGTCGATGTTTATACGGCAAAAATAATATATACAGGTAATTATACAAAGCGTGACCCGAATGCAATCGATAAGGGTTGTATAGCTTTACCCAATCCTTGTTAAATGTGACACCGTAAACACATGTTTGTTATTCAATGACTATATGCTTTACATTTGTAATAACCACCGGCGTAGCTAAATTACACTTGGTTTTTATAAATAACAAGAAATTTACATTTGTAACGTTCTCCTTAGTTTAAACATTATTTGTTATGCATATAGTTCATAATAATACAACAAACATAATTATTAGGATTGAGAAGGAAGCTAAAAGCTTATGTTAACTCTTTCCTAAGAGTGATATGATAACAAATCAACGTTCTCCTTGAACATATTATAGTTTAAAAGTATAAATACCATTTACTTGAGCGTTCTACATGTATTTCGACTACTTTTCTGAAATCCGATATACAAAAATGTATATGGCGCCAACATTGAGATCTGTTTACGTACAATATGGCGAACAATTTAGATTTTGGGTTGCGATCGTTTTAAGTGGTTGTTTTAAACGAGAAAGGACAGGGTGTTAAAATATTTAAAATTAAGAAGTGCACATTTTCTTTTGGAACTGAGCGTATTTCATGCTTTGAATTTTAGGCATTACCATTGACTGGCTTTTTATCTTAAAGTACAAATACAGAAGACATTGAGAGGAAATTTTAGTGTTTTTTCGAAGCACAATAATTGCAAAATTTATGTTCTTCCACACAAGTTCACATCTGTATGATAACAAATCAACTTTATATTTACAAAATTATTCTGATGCAATCGTTTATTTAACATTCCTTTCTTACTAGTCTAAAGAGTATTTTCTTCCATTTCCAGATCACTAGCCGCTTTCTAGCTTTTTTGTGATGTCTTTATAGGCAAGTGCATGAAATGATCCAAGTTTAACATGGATAGCACAGGCATCCAAAGCTAAATTGACTCTAAAAAGTGATCAACATAATTATTTTCAGTGTCACATTACTTCTCTGTCGGGAATGCACGTAAATTCTGTCTTTTATTAAAGATATTAATTATGTTTAGGTGAATTGTTCGCAAATAAGAAGGTTTTCAGTGAAATAACATGATCATACATTTGAAAATCAAACTACAAATATATATATTATATTGAGCTCCGTACGTTCCGTAAGTATTCGTACTATTCTGTGATATGCATATGATTATCCTCCGTAATCAGTTACAGCGCAGTACATGTAAGTCCGTGAAAAAAAACTGTGTAATGACGCCCGTAAGCTATGAACCATTCTGCAATCGTTTGAAGTTGGTTGTACTGTCTTTTTTGTAATATGGTCGTATCGTATGCTACATTTAAACAGGAGCCTGATCTGGTCTACTTTTCCATAGCGCAAATTTACAGTTGTTATCAGCACATTTTACATATTTACATTATCTACGATTTTTGAAATGTAGCATGCTAACTTAGGCCTTTGGGACATTCAGTCCCCAGGCCAAAAATGATGGTTGGCGCGATTTTGAGTATATGAAAGCGCTTGGTAGGTAAATTATATGGTAGAAATTCGGCGACAAATGTCACTGGGTGAGAAAAATGTGCACCCTGACCGGGACGAGAACTCACTACCCTTCGCTTACACAGCTTACAGAGCGACTGAGCTATCCGGCCGCTTAAACAATTTCTTTTCAATTGTGATAAAGTCCGTACCGTGACATGTGCATCAGGAAAACAAACTAATCCTTAATTTTCTTATCAAATATGTTACTCGAAATATTGACCGTTATTCACTGGTAGATATTGTATAATTACTCAGAACTCATTATTAAGTTTAGAGGTAATAACATTATTATGTTGATAGATATGAACTACTTACGTACTAGAATTGTAAGACCATTCGTGAGAGACTGAAAATACAATAATAGTTTATTGGCCCTTTTTATAAGGTATTATCCAATTAAAAGGTGCCTTACAGAGAGTTTGTTTTCAATCCAAAAATGTTATACTTTCTACTTGACATTTCATTGGCGGTTGAAAGGTTACCATCTTCCGGTCAAAAGCGCCGAAAATTAAGATGAAACCTCCAAATCTGCAATAAACACTTAAGGGTGAGGGGATCAAGGCATTTTTACATTTGGAACCGAGTGTAGTTTTCTCAAATAAGAAACGTGCCTACTTTTGGAAGACGGTCGAAAGAATTAATTTAATAATACTTTAACAGCTTGTTCCTTACCATTATTCCAGTGAGCGTCTGTTTAACCCGGTATTGTTTGGAGGTAGTCCGCAGTTTTCTTGGCTTTTTGAACCTCGTGCTCAACTTTCAAAATCACTACCCAAACACTGTAAACACACATATGAAGGGATGTCCATTAATGTTGCTAGAAACCGACCCGTTTGCCTTTTTATGTTGTTATATATCATGTCTGTTTGTGTGGACATGTATTTATGTCCGTCCATCTGTCTGTCCGTCAGTACAATATTTACACGTTCACAGCTCTGTTGGCAAATCCGTATCAAAGCATTGCAAGTTATGTTGCTAAAGAGAATCAGATTATGTACTTAGTTAAATGCATAATAAAGATAATTTTGATGATAAGAAAGGCTTCAGATATACGCTAAAACGCACCATTTTCCATCTATGATAAATAGAAATCCGGATGAGCATGCTCCCGAACCCCCCTACCAGATGGACCTGATAACTAGTAAGATGCACATCGTTGCTAGAGGTATTTTGTGAGCTCGAAGCAAGTTTGATGCAACATTTCTTTTTCTTAAAGGTGTGTACTTACAATGTAATATATTTTTGGAAGAAGTTTTATTCACCTTTCCGTTATTTTTATTTCATTTTCTCTGCATTTCCACTTGGACTAATTTTATTATTTTTGAAGTTTAAAGATGGGTGACCAATATCACTCCTAAACACAACCAGCAAGGCACTAGAAAAAAATTATACACAAACATGTTTTCAACTTTTTCTCAGAAAGTAACACCATATCATCTCTTCAATCTGGTTTTGTTCCTAATGACTCAAGAACAAATCAACTTGTCTCAATATACAATACTTTCTTGTCAAGCGCAAGATGAAGGAAAAAGAAGTGCATGCTGTCTTTTGTGACTGCGTGTGGCATAAAGGACTTCTCTTTAAGCTTTAATCTATTGGTGTATCTGGAAATCTATTAAATTGGTTTCTGGACTACTTAATAATATTCGAAAGAAAGCAGAAAGTTACTCATCCTGCAGGATCTTCTGACACTGTTATTATTTCTGCTGGTGTCCCACAAGGTACTATTCTAGGTCCTCTTCTTTTCCTAGTCTTTATAAATTACACGGTACTTAAACTCTACTATCAAATTCTTTGCTGATGACACTAGTCTGTACATTACTGTTGATATACCAATTGCTGCATCTGAAACACTTAACACTATTTTATAAAAAAAATATCTGAGTGGGCACAAAACTGGCTTGTCAACTTTAACACGAGAAAACGGAATCTCTTCTTATCTCACGTAAATATAACAAACGTTTACACCCACCTCTGGATATGCAAGGTGTTGAGATAAACGAGGAGACGTCACACAAGCGCCTTGGAGTTTTCTTCTCAAATGATTAAAGTTGGCACGCATATATAGACAGCATTAAAGAGAAAGCATGGCAGCGAGTTAATATCTAGAGATAGTTGACGTTCATTCTTGACCGGAAGTCACTCGAAACTATATATCTGTCTTTTATTAGGCCCCTGCTAGAAAAACTGCCTGGAATCAACTACCACTAGAATAAAGAAACTCGTCGGCCATAGGTATCTTCAAAAGACGACTTTTATATGAACATACAATTCTATACCATTATTTTTCAACTATCCGTTGTACCAAATGGAATGGACCAATCTCTTCAACAGGGTCAAGATAATTATTGTTGTTATATTTCATCCATTACTGTATGACAGCCCCCATATTACTGGAACACAAACTCAATCAATCATATCTACATAAATATATACAAAAAAGCGACTTTCTTCCAGTAACTTGACACTGATTCTGCGGTGACGTTAGCCCTGTGTTGTAACATCCCTGTGGTTTTTGCTACTGAAGGTTGGACGTCGTGACGTGCTTCAATGCCCACTGCCTTGTCGAACAGGGTGTCCCAAACCGCGTCATCCGCACGTTCGAATTTGAGCGATTAACACCTTTGCCTCGTTTACTGCTTCCACTAAGTCACAGTACTTCTTTTGTAGAAGTCTGGTTGGTGACATAATGCCCTGCATGACAAATTCTACCGCAACCAAGGATACAATAAAGTCAAATCTGAGAATGCTACAGCGATAACTCCTGGCCTTTTCATCTCCTTCGTGTTCAAGGACTTCAAGGGAACTTACAATGGTCGAGAGGACAGCTTTAAATTTGTGCAAGGAATCGGCTCCACTGGTGGCTCATCTTGTTTCATAGAGGTTTTGAAGCCTTTTCCTTTTTTCCATCTCTTCCTTTGCAATGTTATCATTTTCCAATTCGTCTTGGAGAGCAAGTTTCGCACAAGAGCCTCTTTGCATACGTGAACTATTGCAAGATTCAATGAATATGCCTTGCAGTGGATATACATACCATGCGGATTTTATTCCCTGATTCGGGCTTGAACTCCTCTGTGACATCCAGACATGTTACTTGATGTCTTGTCCAGCAGTCTAGAACACTCTGGGGTTTTCCGTGAAAGACCTTTAGGAAGCTATCTGCAGCGACACAAGCTCCATCATCAGTTTTACTATCCAAGTGCCATTTCACATACTTCCCTAGGTGCTGTGATTAAGTTTTTCCTAATTTCTAGGGTCTTGCGCCGCAAAAAAGTGCGTATGGTCCACAATAAACTGAGTCATCTGATTCTGAGTAGCGTAACCAACTGTACTTTAATAATCAGTCAACTGAGAATTGTCGCCGGCTGTCATATTCTAAACTACAAGAAAACGAAACAAACATTTTTTCTGAAATGTTATTCAAGTTTGACAATAAGCAAGATCAGTTAAAGAGGTGTGAATTTGAAGGTGTAAATAGAAACATTATATACTCTAAGTTATTAAACTCGAATGGTGAAATATTACTTGGTACAAGTTGATTTGGCGGAAACAACGAGCTTGCGAGCTTGCTTGAGGTGTAAGTATTTCCTGAAGGTTGACAATATGTACTGACTGGATTTTCGGTTTTAATGTACAATTTCGCATAATTATTTCAATATCCTTTGCGCACCGGTAACGTAATGAAACGGGTAAAAAAAATGAGTCCTCAAAACCTGGCCAATCTTTACAGTGAACGCCTATAACGCATTTGAACGGGGTAAAATTCTC
>JAUMHA010391100.1:0-24220 GCA_032359765.1 Saxidomus gigantea
GCCTCACAGAGTAAATTTCTCAATTAAAAAAATATTAAACATTATACTTGTCATTTCGTTAGCGGTTGAAAAGTTTCTAACTTCCAGCCAAAAGCTGCGCCGAAAAATAAATATGCAGGGAAAGTGTGTATATAGACAATTTTTTCGCTTGTACCTAGCAATTTTCAGCTTCCGGTTATAGTGGTAAAATATACAGCTCACGGATAAATATAATTTCGGATAACTGAAAATAAAACGTCCGTAGGGATTTACTTTGTTTGTTTCATAGATATTTATGGTGTCTGTCAAGTTAATGGATACAACTTAAATTGTCCATCAAGTATGATAATCTCTGGCAAGTTTTCAAATGTTCTACAAGTATGCCGAGTAAGCTCCCATAGCGTTACGCTCGCGTTGTTGACCTTTATTGTGATGGCACTTTTATCAACAGAATATTGTATAAATAGTAAAAACGTGATTTAGGTATATAATTATATGATTCTAAAAGATTTATATGAAATGAACCAGTGACTGTGTTGAAACTGAAGATAATCACGACTTTGTTATGCATAAACATAATCAAATGTTATTAGGAAACACTTTATTAAAAATTAAACAGTATATTTATATACGAGAAAATTAAGTGCACGAACATCTTGCAGGCACGTGCGCTACAACATAACCAGTTGGCAGTGTCACCACAATATACTGCTTCCGGCTAAATGCGGCACGATATAAATTGGAAATTAAATTAAAGTGTTGCACGGGTGTTAGTTACACTCTCATTTGTGTTAACTGCTTTTTGCTGCACGTAATGTAATTAACACATTATTATCTTTCCACAGAACGTGTGTGCGTGATTAAAATTAATATTTAGTATACGTAGCGCCATTTTTTGTAGGTATTGGCATGGTCTATTGCATGTTATTGAAAATTGAAAAAGTAGGTATTAACACATTTAATGACAGTATGATTGTAATAGACTCCTGTCACTAACACACCTTCCTTGTTTGTAAACATAATGTTAAATACAATGTAATTGGGTACCATATTGCTGCCATCTGAATAGCGACTGTATTGGTGCAAGGCATGGGTAGTAAATGCGTTTGAGTAATCAACAAAAGTATTTTCCCTTTATGATATCCTATCATCTACTAGTTTCATCAGCGACTCTCCGTCCGTCTTTCTGTCTGTCAAATTATGCACATAACATTGTTTTTTTTGTCGTCCGACTCAAACAGTGCTCGCTATGGCGACAGAAATAGTCAAAATATCCCACTTATGCATTAACCGCAGTAGTAATAGCCAAATATATTTGCGATGTAGACGGAGGGTAGCTACGCCATCACGTTTATCAGTATAACCCTTATTTTCTGGCAGTACACGAGTCACGTGTTCGTTATAGATTTATTTCGGAGACGATTTTATACCATTAAAACAAATACTATTACACTGACAAAATTTAATAACCTTGTTAAGTTATCACCACTGTCTGCACTTCATTTCAATATGTACAAATATGGTACGATGAATTGTGCTTCACGGAAAACTTATTCTTCTTATAACAATGGAAGGAAACGAAATGTCCTTATAGCCTAACATGACAAAACTGATAAGACCGTCGGGATCCAACTCTCTCCTTTCAGGAGTCCTTTGTCAAGCCAACATCATTTCTACTCAACCGGATCCGCACTTTGAATGGTCTAAAGCTAATCTGTGTGATTAGAATTGCATTTCGTCAGTATAAGAACCACGACCGTGTATTAAAGCACTAAAACAAAGGAAACTCTTATTTTTATCCATGGTATTGGGTAGAATCTATAATTAGGATTTCTTCCAATGTTTTAAGCAAATGTTATATACTATTTAGAAGTTAATGACTGACAGTAAAATCATTTACAGAATGACAATCCCACGTAAATGAGATTTACATATACTGCAGACTCGAGACTGAGCACCCATCTCTATGCTGACCTTCTGTTTTTCTTTATAACGTACTGATATTCATCACCGTGGGATTCTAAAACGGTCCAAATAAATGACAATACTAGCTTTAACTATGGGCGACGGGTTTAGAACTTTATTTAAGATTCGTATTATTTTTATCGGGGTCAACCACCGTTTCAAATTTCAGCCTGATGTGCAGACGGACAGTTTGTCGATGTCATTTATGGGAAGGACAAGTGCTGGATTCCTATTATCCGTAAGAAACTACCAGCTTTCTCACATAGAGTCCGGTCGGTAGCGGGGCTCAAACCCATGACCTCTTATCAGTTAGAGGCTTGGTGATTACAAGCCAGCAGTCTTTACCACTCAGCCGCGATTGCGGGTATGCAATTACGTTAACGATTGATAAATATATCGCCGACATTTTAAAAGCTGCTGGTATTGTCTTGTGAAAGTTTTTGTCTTGCATGGCAGTTGAACAAATAACACAAAATACAATCAAACATGCAAAGATGAGACATGCATGCAAACTCCACATGCAACTTGTGGTAGAATTTCTGGAATCAGCGACAAAAACAAAAGCCCAGAATACAGTCGCTCGAAATGACACAAATTGCCAAATTACATGTAAGTTTAATTAAAAGAAAAACTTGTATCTTTATAATCAGTTACGCCCAGCTTTCTTTGAACACTCGCCATTTTGACTTTACAAGGCAACCTGGGAAATTACTTAACGACTGTTGTTATATTTTATTTAAGCTGTATGGGACCTTTTACTAACGGCAATCAGTCTGCGGAGATCGCCTTTCTTCTTCCGATACCAAGGGAACCAGCTTTATTGTCAGATCGCCTGACATGACACTTTTACATTCTCTACTTAGCCATTATCAAATTCATTACAGTATTGAATCCCCGGTGTTGTTCTTTTTGCATCACTTTCCAATTTCAATTACCGATTAATACTGAATGTTTCCGACCACCGCGTAAACACGCCGGACTACTTTTCTCTGCCGCGGAGTCGTTAAGGTGAAAATTGTCCGCGTACTAATTGGCCAGAAAGTGTTGCTTTATGTGATAACGTGCCACTGCGATATAATATTGTAATTACTTTTCTTAACTCCCAAAGGGAGAGCTTTCAATTGCCTTAATAGATGTAATTCCCGGCTAAAATCATCACTTAACGGTGATCAGCGTTAATTAATTGAATACTGTCTGTTGGTAACAATATTAAATTGCCTACAAGTGAAAATAAAGCGTAACATTGCCATACGTCTAATTACAGCATACATCTCAACAGAAAACCCATAAAGCCAATGTACATTAAGAAATTACTGCATAAAAATGTCGCGGAACTTGTTCAATTACACCAAGATTTCTCATGTTATAGGAGGCGTGTTCTCAACCGCTCATAGACTATAGTTGTTGCCATGGAGACACGCAGGATAACGGACGGTACTTTTACGTTAATTTAATTAAATGAATTGTAAAATAATAATTGCTAAGTATTTTATTACTAATAAAGTGAAAATGTGCATACTTCTCACGAAAAAGAAAACAATGATACATAGTCTTTTATGCTGAAACGTTTTACGTCAGGAGCTTTACTATAAATGACCCCCACCGACAAATTTGAATTTAAAACTACAGGCCAAATGATCATTATAGAAAACGGTAGTTCACTAAATATATGACTCAAAACTTCTTACATTAAATAGTTATAATTAAGGAAGACTTTGTGTGCAGGTTTGAACACATCTATTGTTCAGTTCTGTTCGTTTATCCATCCCAGAGGTCACTTCGATCACAATATGCTACAAAATCCGACATAGAGTCCGAATACGATACTCTTTATTTAATCTTTCATATTTGGACTGATTTTTAAAATTTATGAATAATATTTTACATTTCCACTTACTGATATGGATATAATACAACAACAAAAAGCAAAAACAATCGTGATACATACTGAAGTAACGGTTTCCAGTGAAGCAGAATATGATCTCGTAAAAGTAGACTACAGGCGCATTGTACGAGAAAAAAAGATGGAAAAAATTTAAAGATCACCCACAACAGTGGTCTCTGTTAGGCGGAAGATAAATAAATGTACTTTGGGCTGAAGTAGAACCAGTAACCCCACTTATACCTCCATTAGTTCCATTAACACGAAACCTTATTACCAAAATTTAATTTAGCAATAATAGATCTTTGATATATATATATATTTAATTTTGAAAGCTGTTATTGATAAAGTGAGGAATTTACACATGTATCTGCTCATTAAAATATTACGGAGATGGAGAGAATAAGCCCGAATACCAGGACATTGGTAGGGTTTGGGGCGATTGCATGGATGTGAGGGGGCCGGTGATCAAAGGTCTGATATGAAAACTCTAGCACGCAAATGTTCTCATTTATAGTAACGGTGTTAAATTGCTGCCGCTTGTGGATCATTAATTCTGCGGACGTGAAAGATAAACATTTCTCTTTTTAGTCAAAATGAACTTTATTGATTCCGTCCAATTTTTAAACTTTATGCACAAGTCTGTTGAATTAAACACATGGGTAAAGCAGTTTGAAACGTGTCCTCTATTTGCCTCTCTACTTCAAACTGCAATTTTTGTCTCTAAAATCTGTTCGCACGTGTCGCATTTTTATCAAAATTGTCTTAAGATGCTTTAAGTGGTTTCTTGTTTCAAATAATCCGTTCAAATCCCCGTCTTTCAAATGTTGACAGATACTGTCAACTTTTAACTCGTAAAATTAACTTGTGAACATCACGCCGTGTTCATTTCACGCCATAAATTTTGTCATCAGACTCCTATAGTAGACTCATTATATTTCAAGTGGTGTCC
The DNA here is from genome assembly GCA_032359765.1 of Saxidomus gigantea. Classification (NCBI taxonomy): domain Eukaryota; kingdom Metazoa; phylum Mollusca; class Bivalvia; order Venerida; family Veneridae; genus Saxidomus; species Saxidomus gigantea. The sequence goes on from JAUMHA010391100.1 coordinate 4,779, forward strand.
AATAAACGACAACCATCGGATTCAGGTGACAACCCCGACACCTTTAAATATTTAAAACCAGGGTATTTTACACCACAATGCCTGAGCAAACAAATAATTAAACTTCTTTTGAAATAGATAGCCGAACCTCAGCTAAAGATTTTTATCAAATTAGAGCTATCTCCTAAAATTTTACAGATTTTAAGGTTACTGTCACTATCAGATTTAGGTAAATGTCAATATTTCCATATGTTCGATCTGCTAAATTAAATTAAACACCAAAAGTGAATTACACGGGGACAATGGCTATTCATCTCTTTGCCACCCTCTTTCAACCTCCGTGTTCATAAAATGTTCATTAAATGAAGTTGTAATAAAACTGACCAATGTCAACATAGTGGAAAATGGTGGAGTTTGGTGTTTGTGGTGACCAAAGGTTATAGAGGTGGCAAAAGATGACTAATCCACCGTACAAATTGACCGGATAGTTCGCAAAAACATCAACTATATTAAAAAATTTAAGGCGACACATTTGTAGATTCAGTCGGGAAAATTTTGAAAAACAGTATGCATAATCATAAACCATTAAAAATTTCCCCTAAAATGATATTAAAAAAATGAATCTAGTTCACGCTGCAACCCCATTCGTCCACTCTACGCAGGTTGACTTAACTGCTTTCTGAAATACAGTCAAACCGGTCTGAATTTACCGTCATGAGACACATCACAAGTGCCCACTGAAGGCAGGCTGTTGTTTAAATCAGGTGTATTTAATATAACATTCACAACAGTAGAAATATCAATATGAATTGCATATAGCAAGTGACTGTTAAATTGAAGTGACCATTTAACGCGATGAAAGATTATGGCCTTAACATTAATGCGTGGCACGGCCATATGTGAAAAGGCCCATTACTTGCATGTACTTGCATGTTAAATGACAGCAGCAATTAGAGGCAAATACTTTTTGCAATTGTTTCCCAATTAGATGACTCTGCTGGCGTGCCTGCTTCATTTAATCAGGTCTATTTCGGTAAGTGAATTTACTTTTCTCGTTTTGTTTTATGACATGCTGTTTGGCACAGGGATGTTTTTCTACTCATTAAAAACAAAAAAAGGAATACCGAATCACTTTACTTGTTTACTCGAGCGCACATGAGGTACAAAACAGTCAATGAAGTAAAGTACTTTAAAAGTACAAGAGGAATAAAAGAGAATGGTAAAATATCAGGCCAAGAAAAGGAATGTTTGCTCTCTTCTCATTGCTGGTCATTATTGTCTACACTGTCTGTTTGAAGTGGTTTATAACTCCATAGTTATACGCTGAAGATTTTAAATTCAGCTTTTCTCATTAGTAGCAGGGACTTTTGCCAAGTTCCCTAATTTTAACGCGACTGTCTCCTTTCACTGTTGGGTAATAAACAGTTTTTGCATATAAAAGTCAGTTGTACTGTACAAAAAACACATGCAAACCTATCGAGATAAGCAATGACTCCTTTTTTATTTTTGCCTTAACGAAGAAATAAACCAAATGTGTACAAACAGAGAGGAATTGCGGCTCAAAGAAACCAATTTGGCTACAGCATCAATTTTGCATGAGACATTAACGTGTCTTTACACTTTATCTTCTCCAATTAAAGTCAAAGAAAGTCAGGACTGTAGAGATAACGGAACAATTCGAGATGGAATCACTCGGTGAATTATGCATAAGCTTTGGTAACAATCACTTTAATTAAAGTTTTCAGTGAAAACAATCCGAAAGCAATTTCCACCTGAACATATGGGCAAACTGTTGAACATATTTCCCATTAGTATTAATATAGAACATTTACTGTCTCGGGCTTGCATGCAAAGGACCCCACTGTCCTGATGAAACAGATGGTTTCAACCATCGTTTTAACATATTTTCCGTTAATGCAGAGCATTTTAATTTGGACTCCCAGAAAATGTTTGATGTTATTTTTTATGATATAAACAGCATTAATCATGCAATGATGTATCAAATCGTGTTCAAAGTTGCTGCCTCATGCCATTTGCATTTCTCTTTATGATAGATTCCTTTAATTAACAAATGAGATATTAAAACAACATACACTCTTGTATTTGTTCGTTTATAGTTAATTTCAAATTAACAGAAGTTTAAAGAAGCATTAAAAATGTTCTATGATATTAAAAAGTGTGGCCATAGCGACATGTTTTAGACAAATGAACCGGTTCCTTTTTTAAGTTTTCTTTTATATGTTTTTCCATCAAGGCTGACATATTATTTGTATGCTTTATATGTGGTTATAAATTAGCTTTTTCCCCGCAATTATTATAGATTTTGTAGAGCTCCCAAAATCAATAAATCCAGCACGAGTGTCAAAGTGCTGTGAATATGATTTTGTTCATCACATAACATTTATGGAAAGCATTCGTCATTTTCTTGAATATAAAAAAATCAGCTGTATGCAAGTTCCTAGCATTTGTTGAAAAGCAATTTGTTATATGTTTTCGATTAGGAATAATCGCGTGCATCGTAAATTACTCAAATGCATTATCTTAAACTTGAGATTGAGATTTTTTTTCATGATAAAATGAAAAATAGACGAATCATGTTACAAACAATTTTAAATATGAAATTTCTGCTGGTCATTATAAGGTTATGTATAATAATAGACTGTTTATCTTGTCAAATGGAATAGTAATGGGTATACACTGTACAGTTTTTGTTGCCGCTTCAACTTTTGAAATCCTAAATACGATATAATCCTCGAGCTGCGTTTTATACTTTTCTGAACAAACCTTGCATTCTACATTTAATGCATACAAAAGGCAGAATATATCATTTAAACCGACTTTTGATCATTTAACTTAACCTGAAAAACGCAGAATAGAATACTCGTCCTTTATAAAAGGGGGGAATATTTGCAGTTATTCTTATTAGTTTGAATAGAAACTGTAAGCGGATATTTTCACACGTATTTTTCACCATACCGAGGCCGTATTACAAACTATTTGCAGATTGCTTGCATATTCTATAGCAAAGTAATTATTTCATGAATATTCATGAGTTCATTAAAATCCGCTGCTGCATCCTAGATTTCCATTGGTCGTTTTATCGATGTTCAATAATTACCATTACCGGACTATCCTCACGTACACGATACAGCGAGCGTTTTTGTGTGCGTATGTAAATGGGCAATAATTTCCAATTATTGTAAAAGTAGGCGCTGTTAGCCAATGAGCAGGCTTTAAACTGATGGAAAGTGAAAGTGCCCTATATGACCAGTTAATCCGATACTTTCCTGGGCTACTGAACATATGGAATCTTATGTGTGTGAGGTCTTAATATTACATATATAACATCACTTCATGAACTTAAAAGATTTCTAAAGTACACCTCTTGTTGCCTAGGAAATAGTGTTTCACAGCGTTTGGTATCTTGGAATATTTTCCCGCATGTGACACAGGGACATTTTTAAATGACAAGTTATTGGACTCTGTAAGAGTGACACGTTGTTGTAAAGAAAGAACTGAAACCAACTGTGTTTTCGCGAACACTTCTGTTTCCGGCACCATTTCCAGACCTGTTTTCGTGAACACTTGAAGCGTGTGATCTGTTTCCAGCAGCAGTACGTCTGCTACTTCGTGTTTTGCCAGGACTTATTTGACGTTATTGAAACACCACCCAGTGTAGAAGAGACACTGTAACTATTTGAGTACACCACAAATACTGTGTAATTATTCCTACGTAGGCATTGAAAAATAATCAAGAAACAAGAGGATAAAAGTTCTCTGTTTTTATCAGTGATAAATGTTACAGAAATCGACGAACGCCCAGTAATCCGAGTGGGGCAACACTTAATGATTTAAACAAATATCTTGTTACTAAATGTGACATCTAAATAAGTATATATCAAATGTTTCAACGTATAAAGTTAAATAGTCACTCTATGACTTTCTATAGTGAATAAATAGACTCTGTACTGGCCACATGACATTATATTTAGCATACAAAAATATCAGTACGTCAATGACGGTTCAGCTAAATGCTGCTATTTTCTAACAAAAGGAACATTGAAATAGTTTCGGCCCCGTGGTTAGGGTATCAGTTACCCGGATGAGACATTTATAGAGATAGCATCATTTTGACAAATGAAGGCATCCTTATAGAAGAAAGACACATATTTAGGTGTATTGTTCGTGAGATAAATGTCGTAGGATTAGCTTATTTATGAACTGTTACCCTATCATAGAAATACTTGACTCTCGATTATTATCATTTTATCATTCGGCAAGCAAACAAAAAGAGAAAAATTATATTAATCTATTAGTTACTTTATAGCTCTAAAAGGAAAATATATAAATGTGTCAATACGGTAAATGTATCAGTTCAAAGTAACAACCAAAGAAGAAATAATATTCCAGTTCGGATGCCTGCTTTTCAGGAAATATGACTTAAATTGTAACCGAATCTGGATTGAAATACCAACTGCGGAGTTGCATTTATAAATTATCCAAACCAATACCTTTTAAAAAAGTTATTGATATAGGTAGGTTAAAGTCTTCAATTGTTGCAAAGGAGATAAAGAGGGAAGATATAATAACAATTAATAACGTAATAGAAAAGAGATTTAGAACTAAAATTTAAGCCCGAGGTTAGCTGGAAGCAATGGAGAAGACAGAAAAGCCAGACGTTGAAGTTGATGATGACGATATAGATGTAGAAAGCGAGGAACCTGTGTCAAAAACGGTCGGGGAAAAGGAGGCAAGACTACACGGAGGTGATTTAGAAGGTGAAAGCAGTGACAAAACTAAAGATACAGAAAAAGAGTCGGAAAAAAATACAAAAAGTGGCGAAAGGAACGGTTTTATTCCAGTACATCACAGACTATCAGAAAATTATTTAAAAAGAAAATATTCAGAAATCGACGCAAGTGGTGATTCACCGTCAAACTTTGTGAATGATACTATACGTTCACGGACTGAAGAAAAATCCAAGTCAAGTTTTAGTGGCGAGCAGATTTTCCCGATGGATGCTTCTTTAAAAACATTAAGCGCGGCGCATAACGCTGGACTTCGTTCTATTAACAGTATTATAAACTCTCAATCCAGTTCAACAATAGGCTCACTATTTGAGGAAAGATTTAAATGCTCAGTGTCATCGTCAGAACACTCCAGTGCTTACAGTACAAGTTCTTCACAAAAACCTCATACATGTTCTAGTAGTCCGAACAATGACTCTAAGGAAGAACCCAAGCTTCAGGTGAACAGACCTTCGTTTCTAATCACTGACATTCTTTCTTCGAACAGTAATAAAAAGGATCGGGAAGCGTGCCAGAGTGTTTTCACAGACCCAAGATTGCTCTCTCTGCCTCACCGGCATTTCATTGATCGGCCACTGACGGCTAGTTCCTGTGGGTCTGATCCTGGCAGCGGCACCGTTCATAGGTTCACAGATGATAGTGACCTTGATGATGAGAAGTCAGATAATGAAGGTAATATTGTATTTATATAAGTGATAAAATATAGCTTGGGCATGAACCTGTTTATAAAAAACGTAGTCAGCATATAACAAACTTCACGGGAAGAAATTTATACAGACACACTTAGAGCATATGTTTATGCAATACGTATATTCTGGGTTCAAACCTAACCGCTGTCTACATAGTAACATGGTTCAAAATCACACTTAAAATAACATAAATTGCTATTCATAACATCACAAGTATCTAGAAAAACATATCCCGGGCAACATTTAAAAAACAATTTCAAACCAATGGAAAAATGCATTTAGTTTTAGATATATATTATTCCCATATTCATGTAAATGTAACATGTAATTGCACATTGTATCATAAAATAAAAGGATTAGAATGAAAGACAAACTATCTCACTGGAATCTTCTACTTTTTTGAAAACTTTAAGAAAAACTATGAACTATGTGTCTTGTTTGGTCAGCTTTATTTTGAAAAATAGCATCCTTTAAAGTTATATTACATTTCCAAATGGTCATACTGGATTATGATTGAGAAACATGCTGGCTAAACCACACTAAATATTTTAAAATATGAAAGGACTTATTTCTGTTATTGACACATATAAAGGAATATATACCAACCACTATCCATGACTAGAATTTCAATTTGTGATTAGAACAGTCAAACCTTTATGTTTTACAATATTTCACTATATTCAACAAGAATGAAACTGCTATGGACATATTCATAAATTTTGATTTTATCTATGTGAATAATCCATTTTCTAGGGTTATAAATCAGTGACAAATGTTTTTTCTTAAAATTGTGATGGTAAAGTTTGAAAGGTAATGTAAGTCTATTCCTGACAATAAAAACAGAGACATTATTTTTTTGGTGAACAAAAATGTCTCCAGCCGACGACTTGTAATGCATACACCCACTCGGTGGCCCGGTTATGCGCTTTGAGTTAGATCTATTTCAGCTCATAAATATTTTTTTTGTAATTTGTTGTTAGTTTTTATTTATTTATGAAGCAGCAGGAGTGCCATAGAAAAAGAACACAGATCTCTTGCTATTTCTTCTGTTTTTCATTTTTATATTTGGATGACAGTTGGTCTACAGAAGAATAAAAACCTACAGCTTCTTTTGTATTTGTTTATGTATAATGGGGGAATAAATGAACGTTTTTTAATTTACAATATTATTGGCATGAAATTAAAGTACAATGTTTGTTTTTATAAATGTTATCCCAAACATACAAAAGGCTTGAATTTAAATGTTAAAATTATATTAAAACAATAATGTTTTACCATGAAGTTTTACTTTTTTTAAACATAATATAAAATTTCAGGATAGCTTTTGTCATTAATCGGAATCCAACTAAAAATACTTGTAAAAATTAATAGTCTTCATTAAAAAACAACAGACAAATAGTTATACATAAATCATATAATAAGTAAAGCACAAGAAACTTGTTTTGAAAACAAAATGTTTGATTTTATTTTTTCCACATCTTCATTTATCCTGGAGCACAGAACTGTAAAATATTGCAGTGTTTCGGCAGTGTTCCAGGGAGTCCTTAAGGATTTCTGCAAAAGTGAATTTTGTATAAGATATAGATGAGCAGTTGAGGCTGAAAAAAGTAGTTAAACGGATGTGTAATATAACAATTAAAATCTATATTTGAATATGAATCACATCTTACTGAAATCACAAAAATAATATGATGAAAAGATTTTAAAAGTAAAACACATACACTCTGAGATAAAATGTACAGAACAGAACAGAACAGATGAACATACATTTTTAATTCTTTATCCTCAGGGTTTGTTTTCACTGAAAAAATATATGAGGCAGTAACATACATGTTAACAACATATTATCATCATTTTTGTATTAAATAAGTATATCTACAATAACTATTTGGTGATATTTTCTAACAGACTAATTTCATCTTAATCATACAAGTGTTTTTTGTATAATATTGTAGAAATTAAAGTGGTTTTTGTTACATTTGTTTGAAAATTAAATTTAATTGCTGTATTATTCAAATATGATTTTTCAAACAAATATGTTCTATACGCTTTTGTTGAAGTAGGAAAGAAAAAATACATTGAAATAGCTACAATTAGAAGAAAATATTTTCGGCCTTCCGAGATATAATCGAATACTTAGTGTAACTACAACTCGACTATCGTAATCTAAAATCAAGACATACATTCTAACACTGATTTATACTCAAATAAAAGTGACTGTAGCCGAAGTGATAGCTTAAATATATGATTTAGTATTATAGCTTTCTATTTAATATAGTTGAATACAGTAAACATCTTTGTTGTCTATATATCCTAGGCCAAAATTGATCATAGGCCTAGTTTTTAAAGGTGCTACGTACTGATATGCTAAATAACTTTGTAAACGTTATTTTTTGTAAGTTTTAAAAGATATTCATTGTATTCAGACATCGTTCTAGATTTTTCCTTGAGGCCCCAATGATTAGGGTGACCCTTTTATCTGTCCCATCAGAGGCATGATATGGGTCGAGGCGCATCCCCTACCAACCTTACAATATCATGTTTAAACTATCAAACAAAAAATATAATTTTCAACACACAAACTTGCAAATTTATTGTTACGAAGAACTTACTTTTGACATACAAATTTTAATTACCTTCGTCAAGTTAACAAATAGCATTTATAAAATCATAACATCGACATTTACAATGAACATCACAATTTATAATGAACATTTAGGCATCTTCCTGACCGTGATAGAGCATGGCCGTTTTGATCTGTAATATAACTTTGAGAAAATTGCCATCATAAGCTCATATATTCAGTTTTCATTTGCTAACACCCGCATATTCTAAACACCATGATTGCAATTCCTGTCCTTGCCCCGTATTGTAATGTGTCGTGAATATTTCATGTTTTATTGAATACATTTCAATAACGCTGTACAAGCCTGTAACTGAGATCCATCTCTCGCCGCTGTGTGCCCTTTGCGAGGTATGTGTAGAGCCTAGATTCTTTTACATATCTTTTTAATTATTGTCGGCCAGGAAAGTTTGGTTACTCGTAGAACTAAAACTGTTGGGAAAAATCAATTATTTCTTATGTATTGTGTTAGAGCTCTATAAAGAAAATAAATTCGAGACAAATTTGAAATGATATTACTGTTCAAAGTGACCATCATAGATTTAAGAAAGACATTCATCACTGATTTATTCTCATAGCCTACAGTTATAATCAAAACGTAACTCAATTAAACTCATTTCATAAATGTTTTCAAAGCTTCTACTGTGTCTTGACCACAATTACACACATTGTATAACCATTTTGAAGGGTAGTATAACTTTAGAAAAATAAAACGAATCTTACTTCTTTTTACCGTAAGCTATAAATATTAATTTTCTTCTTTTACAAAGTATTTTCCTTAAGGTAGCGTCTGACAAAAGTTAGAATTTCATATACCCCCTTAACCGTACAAGTGTGACATATACCCTATTCACCATAAACTTGTGACATATACCCCCTTTACCATACAATTGTGACAAATAATGTTTTCAAAAAATCAATGACACGGTTCCCTCAGGCAGGGAATAATGTTTAAAATGCAGTGAAATATTTGTGTATAGGGAGTTACCCCTAGCACTAAGCCTTCTATCATTTTGTGTTTGCTTTGTTTAGAGATTGAAAAGATATTTTCAAAAATACATACAGGTTTACATAATTGCTATACACAATAGAAAAGATAAAATGTGTTTGGTGAATGAAATTCTGGCTTTTGTCAGACGCTAAAACTTAAATATAAAACTTAAATTTAAATAATCGTAAAATTAACAAAGTGTAAAGTTTTCAACAAAGACTTGTTTACTGTGTACATAAAACTCATGTTTTTCATTGTATGATTATTTCATTATGTGCTTTCTAAATATTTTATTTCCTTGCATTATCAGTTAACATGTTATAAGTACTATTCTAAAAAGTAAAAAGGAGACTTTAATATGTGTAAATGTATGTATAAACATTTCATAGTCCCTGGTTACTGGAATAAGTGAATACTTGTGGTGACCTGGCACACTTCGGAGAATATCACGCCGTTTTACTATTGAAATTTATCAATTTGCCTGCATCTTAGGAACTGACTGAAAAAATGATTTTTACTATAAACCTACAAGAAATGGCCTTTGAAAAAAAAAATAGTGACAATGATATCTTTAACGGTAAATTCATAAGATATACGATTAAGCTGGGTGACTGTATAGGATGTAAATCAGAATGACTTCATTCTCTAATTTGGCGTATACTGTTTCGTTTTTAAACCCGCTTTTAAAGCAGAAAAAGTTAATGTACGTATACGTGCGTTTGACTATAACTTTGACGTCGTAGATGGTTCGTCTCCTGTCATAGGCACACCTTGGTATGCCTTCAGCAATTCAGACTTTCGGCGCGAGTATGCAAGCAAATATCAAAGGTAGCAGTTATCAAGAGTGCCAGTTAACTTTCAGATATATTAGGTATTATCCATACAGGTTCAACCGAAATACAGACAAAATATTACAGAGGAAGTAAGACATCTCTGTAAGACTACGCCAGTTAATGATATGAGGAACATTGCAAAATAAAGTAAGGGATTGACATACACGTGGTGTTGAAGACAAGTAATATTGCTCTGCGGTCTGAATCTGGTACATGTACAATCAGCCACTTGGTAAACTGCATTAAGATCATTGAAATTCCTCCATTTTTCATGACAAGACATCTATTTCTGATTCAACTGTTTTGTTTTTCTATTTCCTTGGAAATGCCACATTGGTGCAGAAAGTCTGTTTTGCAGGTATAACAGCCGTTCATAACCGTCATTTACTGTCAGGACAGGTTTTTAACTAATGAATATTTAAACTTAATCACAAAATTCCAGGCAAGAGAGTCTAGATCTTGTTTTGTACCTAACAGTTTGTCAATGCAATGGTTTACTGTTTTTGTGAACATCTGTTTCAAAGTAGAGCATACATGTAAAAACAAACGAAACAGAAATTGATTATTTCAGTTAAACGGTAGAAAGAACTCGTCGACATTTAAAAAGTGTTTTTTTTATCATTTTGCGAAGCTTTCTCCGTCAATTTCCCCATTTTGTCCTATTGGGCTTTGCTGTAACACGTTGCATTTCATTTTGTTTTCCCGTGCTCTTCAGTCACGTTTCTGCATTTTTTAGAAGTGGCTTCCACACGTCTGATTGCACCCTATGATCATAACAACTGATTCAATGAAGTCTTAATTCCTAGCGTAACGCGATTATGAGATATGAATAACAAAAAATCTTTACAGATTAATATAGATGTAAATTCATAACATTTCAAAGAAAAAGCGCTAATTGAAAACTTGAAAATCAAAGCTCTGAAATGAAAATTCATACCTTTTATTTAAAATAATAATATACTGAAATGAATCCCTCTACAAATGAAATTAATCCACTGATGAAAATTCAAATGTAGCAAAATTAACATACATACAGTAGCACTTTAGATGCATGTCAGTGGTCATGTTTTCAAATTGTAATTAATGTATTATTAACAAGGAAATTAAATTAACAGAAAACCTTTTAAAATGTAACAGAATATGCATTTGTATTTAAAAACTGATTAGATTATTGCAGGATCTAAATAAATCCATTATAAACGTATTGGTCTTGATTAGTTGATTCCGGCATTCATCTGATTGTACAGAATCATAAATCTCGGCAGAATTTCATAAATTATTAATAAAGTTTAGCATAAAATGTGTTCTAAATGATTCAATTAATTTAATTGCATTATGTCCTTTTATTTGCCAATGTCTGTCCACATGCATTTGATCTTTTAGTCATGTCATTTAAGCTTTATCTGTACATTACAGAATATGTTTCTATACACTACTGTTTATGTTTCTAAAAACTGTACACTACAGTTGTTATCTCTATACACAACAGTTTATGTCTCTAAACACTACAGTTGATGCTTCTATAAACTGTACACTACAGTTGATATCTCTATACACAACAGTTTATGTCTCTAAACACGACAGTTTATGATGTGCACTTCAGTTGATATCTCTATACACAACAGTGTATGTCTCTAAACACTACAGTTTATGTTTCTATAAACTGTTCTCTTCAGTTTATGTCACTCTATTTGTATGTCCCTTTAGATTACGTGATTTTAAAAGCTTCAGTACTTTTAAGGCATATGTTTCTGTGCACTTCCGAATATATTTAGCACTTTTACATCATATGTTACTATATACTTCAGTATATGTTTCTATTCTTTATGGAAATATTTCTGTACTTTATCGGATATGCTTCTATTCTTTTACAGTATATAATTATAATTTTTGTTTCTATATTTTTACAGTGTATGTTGTTAAACACTACACTTTAGGATATATGTCAATACTTCTAAAGTGTCTGTCTATGTGCCACAGAATATGTGCCTATATATTGCCATGCATTGCAATTTATGTTTCTATGCACTACAGTAAAGGTTTTTAAACAGTGGGGCATATGTTGCTATACAGTGGGGCATATGCCTCTACACAGTGCGGCATATGTTTAAAGATAGTGCTGTATCTGTTACAGAATTATTAAGACCTGGAATTGAGCACTTGTGTCAAACCGGGTGACAGGCCATTTAACCAACCATAGCCGAACGGTCTAAAATGACATAAGTAAAGTTTTTTAATTAGTCCACAAAGATTTTATTTGCTCGTTACTATATTACTTCGATCCAAATAGTTAACCGAACGGTTTTAACAAATTACATCCAATTTACCTCTCCCCCATCCCAATAAGGAAGCTCTGACTTCTGATGTGTGACAGTTCAGTTCTGAAAATAAGCCAAGTTGTAGCATATCCGACTTGTCAACTCTGTAATTCGAAGATTTAAGAACTAATAAAATATAGACCTTAAACCAGCGATAAACTTCATGCATTTTAATACAAATATTGCCACTAGTGAATTGACTGATATCATAGAAATTACTTATTAATAACCACATCCTTACCCAGGAATCTGAATATAACGTTGGTTTGAATACATGCGCTGTGACAAATATCCCTGTCAACGAAAGTTTCCTAAAGTCTGTCTATTAATCAGCAGTTGGTGTTTACGGAGCAAAACGAGCATCAGCTTACCATCTCTGATCGCAGCCGGATAACACACTAATTGTGGTAAATTTGTCAAAATTTTCTTAAGTGTCATACGGAAAATAAGAATGAGAAAGAATACGATACCGCTACTGTAAAAACTGGAAAATTCGCGGCTCCGTAGGCAAGCGATTGCAAAGGTTATACTCACGTGAACTGTAGGAGATGCTGTGACCAACCCTCGTGATTCGTGCTATGTCTTCTAACATTACCTGAATATCTCACTGAAAGTTGGTTGACATGTGTGTCTTGGTCATATATAAGGGGTCAGCTGAAGTCAAATATACAGTTATGGAGTTAAAATGAAAAACATCGATTGTAAATATTCAAGAACCACGTTTTGTATCTACCTTTCCAGTTTATCTGTAGTCTGTAGATAATAACTTCTCTGACCCAAAATGAACACTTTACAGGTTTATAATGGGATTTATTGGGAATGGGCCTGGCCTCAATTCATCTTATATAATTGGGGTTATAAATACGTGTGACTCTAACAAAAAATATAACCTGATAAAGGTGAAAAAATATAGTTAAAATTATTTTCGAAAAAGTGATTTTTTACTGTACTGCTAGACATATGACTTCGTATCAACATTACATTGTTTTCATACTGACAAAACGCATTTTTCTTCTCCGGGTATCATGGCTGAAAATATATGATATACTTTACGGTAAAATAAATTGTTATTATACGATACTAATTGGAGTCAAACATATAATTCATCATATCTAAAGCAGCTTTAGCTCATAAAACAAAATGGCTGTCACGGGTCGTGTCAAGTTACCATGCGTAATTTTAAACGAAAATAATAATTTATCGTTGTAATGCAATGATTTGTATAATTAATCTCGTAATGAGAATAAAGGGCCGGGATTCTGGTTGGAGATGTACTGGAGATAATAATTAAGTGACAAAATCGTTAAATTATTCACTGACAAAGGTTTAATTTTTACGGGGCAATTAACCCCGACAGTCTACAGGGCTTAATTCATCACTTAAATATGTTTCTGTGGGATTAATGTCAAATAAACTAGAATATCAAATATCATAATATCATAATCAGGACAGAGAATCAGTTTTATTAAACATGTATATAGCTATCTTGCTTTAAATACCTTATAAGGGGAAGAGAAGAAATAAAAAAGTATGAAAGAACTTGTGCAGCTTTGCAGCATATTTCAACATCATCAGATCTATAGGGAAGGAAATATAATTAATATTCCTTGCCTTTTTATTGGACTGTTTATCTTATCTTCTTTTGTAGGCACACATATGGACATATACATACATATATGGTTATTCGGTAAACAATATTAAAAGAGTGATTCGCTGAACATTTAAATCAAAGAGTTTTTCAAGTTTGACATATTCTTTATTATTTATAAAAGTGATATTACCGTCCAAGTCTCCATCATAATTTTACGACTGAAATTACTAATTGATTTTTTAACCAAGAAATATGAACATAAGTTATAACCAACATACATGAATCTGTATACAATATAACAGTTTTGTTACCATAGAAAATACAGAAAATCTGTGAAAATCTTTTTTGAATTTCCTAGTCAAAAATAGAAAATGCAGCTTTTTTTGTGTTCGGACCTGTCAAGAAGAGAAATAACCCCGCTTAACTCATTTCTTACATGCTTTCTAATTAACTTATATGTTTTCAGCATCATTCTTGACCATAACTTAATATGACCATCTTCAAGGGTAATATTACTTTAAGTAACATCTAAATTTGAAACGACCAAATATAAATGGCGAAAATGAGTAAATGTTTGTGCTAATCCTTGAAGCTGTCCAAGAAAGGACTTCGTTATCAAAATATTCATGCTACAGTGTGCTTTTCTCACCAAATTTCAATACATGTATCATGTCTTTTAATAAAATTAACAAACAAATAATGAGTCATTTTCTTAATCTTTAAATTTCCATAGATATAATGCTTTTAATATCTTTCACACGTGAAAAGTTTGTATTTCATCATACGTTTGTATATTTTTTCTTCTTTGAAGCAGAAATTCCCTGGGCCACCCAGTTCAAAAATACCTCATTGCTTTATAGATTTGAAATAAGCGTGTTATTGCGTTTGTTCAGTTTTAAAACGCATTACTTCATACTCACTTGGAGGCTTTCATCCAAACACCGAGGAGCAAATCGTCTGCGCCATGGGACTCAGTGCATATATTCAAATTTCTTAATACATTACGTTTACGTGTATTTATACCATGAACAAAATCACTAAACCTATAGCTTTTCAAATGCCGACTTCTAAATGTGTCTAACTTAATATACAAAATAATAAATGTCATATGATATAAACAGATGAAAGTACATTTTATTTCTATAAGGGAGGTAATAGGTATTAGTTCACATAAATGAAGTTGTGACTTTTTATTGTCAAACGTCAAAGAGCTCAGTGTTACAGGACGTTGGTGAGTAAAAATATGACAGTGCCACCTAATGTTACGCGAAGTTATTAGAATATTTTTACTTTACCTTTCAAAATGTCCAAAGTAAGAGGCTTAAATCTAACACTAAGGTTTACGGCTTTATCTACCCAGCCCGATGGCGAGGCATTCGGCTCTGGTTTTATGACTGTTTAGGGACACACATGTATTCAGATACATTTACATACCTTAAACCTTAAGTGAATCATAAAATATATTCTGTCCTCGAAAAAGGGGCAAAATAAACATTTTCACTGAAAACCGCACCAAACCCCACCTTAATAGTGTGGGATATCCATGAAAGCGTAGAATTGCAGAATTCATTATACATATCAGTGCTAAAAGCTGTAATTTTTTATGACAACTTGTTAAATTACTAAATATTCATAATATGTTAATTCATCCAAAGTGAAAAAGAAGGGTCTGTGTAGGCTTACCTCGATTTTTAAATAAGGAAACTACGTCACAAATTTTATTGTGCGGGCGATTAATACTGTACACCGAGCACAATATCCTACTCATCACGAAATCATACTCAAGTTATATGAAGTAAATTCAAGTTATATCTTATATAACAGTCGGGTTCCATAATAATAATAATCAGAATGTCTGTACTTGAGCTTATGTATCTTAATATTAAACTCGACTTTGTAAATAAATAAAACTTGATTTGACTTCATATTGCTTGAGCATGACTTCATGCTGAGCATGAGATTGTGCTCAAGAAATCTTTATAAGCACAGGGTCTGGCGACCCTAAAAATCGCCATGCCAGTATATACAGTGACAACAAACAAGCAAACTAGGAAGTTCAAGGAAATATTCTTATTTCTCACTTTTTTTTCTCTCACACATTTGAGTATTTTTGTCTCTGTTTTTTTTTTTTCTGTGAACATTCTCTGCTGAAGCGTGCATCACGTTCCTTTTCAGTTGAAAAACGTTTAATTTGAAATTACGAACAAAACAAAATGAATGATTGCGCAAAAAAGATTCACTAAAGCACGTAAGCTTCCTGTGATTGCTTGTAGGAAAGACATTTTTGAATAAAAAACATGTACTCCAAAATGGGTGTCATTTTTGGAGGACTAATGTACTGGTGTGCAATTCCAACATTTGCAAAAACAGCAAATTAAAGGTTCAACTCTAAACCCCTGATAGGCATCATTTTTTAGCAAGTATTTTCATATTGCATCTGATTATTGACTTAACACGTTATAAGTGGCACTTCTGAGATCTGTTTTCAACTTTTTAAAGATTTTAGCAAATTCACAAAACGGGTACCCAGGTGTTTTTTAAGTTTCTTTATACATTTCCATTTTTATTTTGCTAAGGTTGCCAGAAATTTGAGAAACATTGCTTGTCAATCATCATGTTTTTTGTGACATATTTATAATATGTACTAGCCTTTGAAAAATTTGAGACTTCCTTTTCTTTGATATTGCAATTTTAAGACTCAGTTAGTAATTGGACGGTTTCATAAAATTATCACTTATACGTCACAAATGCATGACTACTTTAGGTAAATTCACATTTTTACGGACATTACTTTCTGCTGAAA
Organism: Saxidomus gigantea; assembly: GCA_032359765.1. Classification (NCBI taxonomy): domain Eukaryota; kingdom Metazoa; phylum Mollusca; class Bivalvia; order Venerida; family Veneridae; genus Saxidomus; species Saxidomus gigantea. The sequence continues at coordinate 21,414 of JAUMHA010391100.1, forward strand.
TATTTCAAATGCATGTAGGTATGGTTTTTATTTTGTCTTTACATAGAACCAAACAGAACAGTTTAAACTGCAAATATTTATATTACAGACAACTCTGAGTGTAATGACAAACCTGATTCAGATGGCCCACCGCACCTTCTAAAGCCGAAGAAACCAAGAAAGGCTCGAACAGCGTTCACAGACCATCAGCTGAACTCTCTTGAGAAGACATTTGAGCGGCAGAAATACCTCAGTGTACAGGATAGGATGGAGCTAGCAGCTAAACTCAACCTGACAGACACTCAAGTCAAGACCTGGTATCAAAACAGAAGGTAATTTCAGAACTCATATTGTTAAATGTTAACTCTTTTGAAATATATTTTAAACATTAGGTCACATATTTTATCTCTGAGGTTGAAGCAGAGCAAAGGTGATGCTAGCTAGCTACAAACCAATTTCAATTAAGATTAAATGAGAGCTTAAGGCTGACAACTTCTTGCGTTATCATTATTATTATTGAGGTTAAGATATTTGACAGTATTTGTGTATGTAATGGTATCAAATGATTAGTGCAAATGATCATAAAAGTTAAGTTTTCTGTTGTGTTTCTCTAAAGCTTTTGACTGCAAACAAAAGATCGTTTCAGTTCATTTATTAAAGTCTTTCTGTATTAACCGCCGTACCCTTTTCCTTACCAGAAAAATGGGACTTGTAATTTGTTCTTTATCCTTTATCTTGTTTGTTCCCCTTAATGAATATTTAATTACATCAATAGTTTCCTACTTCAGTATTGTGTGAAGGTTTGCTCTGGCGGTTTCTGGTAACAAAAGTGTCAGGCAATGCTTTAAATATATTATACGCACTTTCTCTTTTCTGAACATCGGTAAATGAACCGAGTCGTAAATTAACCAATAAAATTCATAAAAGCATATGCAAATGAATACTCTAAAATACTGATTGAAAGACATTTTTGTATTAACTTTTACATGGGAAACAACTTTGTAAAAAGTCAATCAGTGGTTTGAACCAAATTATACTTTTACAAGCGTTGAAAAGAGCATTCTCAATTTAATAAGCCTTATTTTGTATATATTGAAAGTCAAACCAGTATATTAACAGCTGGTTAAGGACTTTCATTCACTGGGAAATTGCTGGATATTATGAAGAAATTAGAGCGATTCCGGTCTCTGGGTACAGCACCAAATTGTACCCGATGACCTTACAGCTGCCGCACTGAACACTTAATCTGTGAACATCATGTTTGCATCGATTAAACATACGTCACTTGTTCTCTACTAAGAAAACTTTCGGCCATAATAATCACAATTTTTAAGCCGGCAAAAGAGTACTTGTTTGGGAAAAGTGGTAGAAATAAATGGAAGATTAGTTATCGGATTTTACGCCCACTCCCTTGGTGGTCTGAGATGACGTCATGGGTCAAACCACGGGTCATTTACGCCGTGTAACGCAACATGTGCAACAACTAAATGATCTGTAATACCCTATCCTTACTATGACAAGGCTTGAAATTCAATTTTCTGTGTTCTTTTTCAATTTGATTTCTATTTTGTTTTGTGGTTTTACACACATTTTAAAAAGTTTCTCGACTGGTTTACTTTGAACAACAAATCATACTCACAGGCACTGCTCAAATATCTGACAACTGCTCCATTCAAAACAATGCTTTCAATTCTTATTACTTTGAGATTTATTCTATCAGTGGAGGGGCGGAGGTCACTTTTATTGTTATCAAAGAAGCTCATAGAAACATGTATACATGCTGCAAACTACAGATATGATAAAGATATATGACAACAAACACAACTTTTTAGCGTAAAGAAGTAATAAAGGTTCTTACACTCGTGGATGAATGCTTGCGTGAGATAGTGAAAATTGCCATTCAAGATCTTTTTAGTCTTTATACACAAAAATAATTTGAAAATACTACTGTATGATTATAATGTCACTTAAAACAACACCAATGGAAATTTCATAATAACCACATTTAAGTTCCTCAAAATTGTCACTGTTTTAAATAATTACTTTGATAAATTGCCATTGTAGTTTATAATATGAAAATAGGCAATACCTATATCGGGCGAAAGAATAACAGGAAATTCATTTTTAGAAATAGTACGAATTTTCAGTGGACGCAAAAACGGTGGATTGCGAAAAGAAATGGTATTTTTCTGGCATCAAACTTTAGGAAAGTGTTTAAATGGGATCTATTTACATTTAAAAGTACAAACCTGCATTCAACGGAAAAGTGTTACGTTTTTCAAAACAGAAATGGCTGACATTAAATGAGGTCACGATTTCTTTTGATAAATGATGTCACGTTGTAAACAAATTTGCAGCGGAAGTTTATGGACGGTGTAGCGTTATAAGTATGTTCGTATACTCGTCCATACGTTTACCTATGGTCGGGCTTCGCGCCCTTCGAGCTTTCGCCCGTCATAGTAAATATACAGCCTATTTGTAATACATTTTCTAATAATTGCCATTGCAGAATATTTACTTGATTGACTATAGTACATAAATTGCAATGATATTTGTTAGTAGATTAAATTATTCGAAATACGAATGTAATAACCAAATTCTAAAATAAGTATTCTAGAAATTAATTGCCATTAGAGAACATGCAGTTTGATTCAGAAAAGAGGTCCTTACAAATTAATTATTAAAAGGCAGCGCAAATTACCATTTGCATGAGGTACGAAACAGTCATTTCAGTTTAGAAACATAAAACAGTTTCAACAAACATTATTCTATATTTATGTTTTCAGAACGAAATGGAAACGACAAACAGCAGTTGGACTCGAACTTCT
>JAUMHA010391112.1:0-11818 GCA_032359765.1 Saxidomus gigantea
GTCCCGTGTCCCCTGCACTCAATACAGTTCTACTTATAGTGCTACCAATCTTTGATAACACCCTGATTAACATGAACACAGTGCCCTAAGCACTGAAAACACCGTTTGTAGAAGTAACATCCCCGCCTGAATGAGTTAGCCCCGTGTCCCCTGCTATCAATCATAAGTTGTGGCCACAATATAAATAAAGTGTTGCGGATGTCACCTCTGTGCCACCGTACATTACCCTTATTTCCAGTGATTCAAAATAGGTATTTTAAAGGGACAATACTACTGATTCTATGTACTTTTTATGTTTCTTGAGAGTTTATTGACCGCAAGAGGTTCTTGTCCGCTATATATATAGACATACATTGTATATAGCACATGTCTAGACTGATATTTTCCCTCAAAAGTAAAAACCGATTACGTCAAAAATATAATCAGGCACAGTACTCACGCGGAAGTTAAGTCCAAGGGCAGACAACTCATAACAATTATGAATCTTTTTTTTCACGTGAAGTGCTTCTAAAATAACCGTAATAAATAATTTGAAACTGTTCCAACAGAGTAAAAGGAAACACAAGAGGTTGGTGATTGAAAACGAAATAATATACTTCGTGAAACAAATGACCCCAAAAACGTCTATGCGATTTACAATAGTTTAGAGAAATGTTCAATGTCAAAGGAAAATAACACAGTAACAACCGTGACAATTTACAACAAAGTTACTATGGACAAAATAAGGATACTGTCAATGGATTGTTATTTTTTTGGAGCCCCATTTAATCTGTTTCTTTCATGCGTATTGTACACCCCAAAACAGAAAACAAAATGGGGTTTGTCCTACATTGTTATTTCTATTACATTTAAAAACGTCCCTTTAAGTGTATTGATTCGCTCTTTTGTCTGCGATGTTCGGATAATTTGGAACTGCCCGATCCTTTCCCCAACAATTCGGTGATTTAATATATGATGTAGTCTATTATTCGGGTCTGGCTGCTGGCTTTTTTTTCTGCGGTCTTCTTCAGTTGTTACAATAAAATAACAGTATGTCTTGCGCTTTTATCCTACCCAAAACTGAAGTTTCAATATTTCCTATCACTCGATGTTTTAAAGTTGACTTGCTTCAGAAACACAGGAGTTATGGCCCTTTGAAAATCGAAATGACCATGACAATTTTTACCAATTACCAGGTAATCCATAATGACCCATAATGCGTGGGGGAGGGAGACGGGTGTTTGACAATTTGTCATTATACAGTCTTGTAGTCATCAGCAGGGTATGGTTGTGAAGTAAACTGATTTTAAGGGGTTGCCCCAGTCAAAAAAAAACAAAACAGCAACAACACAGCTTTATATATGTTCGTTTCTATTTCTGAACTTAAAAAAATAAACCGGGAGTGGTTTATTCTATATCGACTCGGGTTACAGAAAGGTGTCTATTTTAGCTTAGTCATTGTTTTCATTCAGTCTAATTATTAACTGAGCGTAAATTAAAAGTATATGGTTACGCAATTATGGTATTTATAGTTTGGTATGCAAGTTTTGGGTATCTTTCCGTAAATCTTTTCGACATTTATGAATGAAATTTGACAAACGCGGAGACACTTTTTATGTAGCTTACTTTACAAGCGGTACTTTCATAGCGTCAGAATTATTGGACTGACTTTGTTTTCATCGCATCTATTCAATTTTCAACATGGCTATATTTGTTATGTCTAAGCATATAATTCTTTTTATTGACATTTCGGTCAAACGATTAAGCAAACTTTTCAACTTTTGGATGACCTATATTTTACATATGATTATAGATTTGAAAATTCAACAGCTCGATAAAGTGTGGTTAAATGAAGTCAGCAGACGACTAAACCTGTAGAAACTATATGTTACGAAACATGATTCCGTTTCAAATTTTAGCTGAGCTTGCATTGTTTATCAATACGATTGTTCATATCATGATTGGATGACTTAGCGAGTTCGTTTTAAATTTGCATTGTAAATGCGACATTGTCTGATGTCTGCAGAAATATAATATTGTGTGGGAGATAGATAACTGAATTCCAATACCGATTTCACTGATTCTTATCTTTCGTAACTAGTTTACATAGCGAGAATAGCACAATTAAAAGCTTCATTGTGAAACAATAAAAACTGCTTACCACGTTCAGGAAATACCCCCTAGTGTGGTAAATAACGCAATTGTAATCACTCTTTTGCCATATTTAGAAAACAAAATCATGCCATAGCTCAATACCTTTTGAGTGTGAGAGAGGGAGTGTGTAAAATTTAGAGATTTCTTTTTGAAGAGTCGTTTGGTTTGAAAAGTCTGACTTAAGTTACTGTTGCTTAACAGAATTACGTAATAATTATTCAGGCAACAAAGCCTAGATGTTTTCCGGAGGAAAAGATCGTACATCATATTTATGTATGCTATGTTGTAAATTATTACAGTCAATGCACTTGTTTTCCAAACTCCTACAAGTGGTAACAGAGATAGACATTTTTCCGCAGAAGTCTTGTAGAAATTGAAATTACATAAATGAATATTGGTTATCAGTAACCTTTCTGCTGTTTGCAATAGTTTTGAACTCTCAAAAAAAAATGCCTCAAGTAAAACACTGAAACCACTAGCTTTACATTTATAGCGTTTGTGATACTGTCCAGTTCTGCAGCTGTATATATTTTAAGCAAAACTTTACAGTCACATTCCTTTAATGACCACTTGCAATGTGCGCCTATACTTGCTGGACAGAGGAAATATTCGTCCTGATACTAAATCAACGTGCAAAAAAATGTCTGTAATTTGTCCTTGCTACTATTTGTATATAGTAGGCCTATAGAATAACGAAAATAGCGTTATCATTTTTAAAATCTCTCTGTTTATTTTCAAACTTCTCTCTGTGCTATTTATGATAAATGGTTTTTCAATATTTGATTAAAAGAAGCTATCCTATTAAGTAATTATAAAACAATCAGTGCCTCCAAGGATCAGGGTAATACTTTTTTGAAACAACCACATCGTTGTCATCTTTCTCCTTAGCAATCTGACCTTTAATTCATTAATAAAACATACAAAACGCATTAAAAGACGTTTGAAAGAGTGAATGCTCCCATGTTCACAAGAAAAACGATAATAAAAATACTATGAAGGCTTGACCTGTTTAATTATAAATTCATTGCACACCAATGAAATCTAATGGCATTTTTCATATATTTGTGAAATATATTTGTGAAAAACATTGCGGGACATATTAATAGTGTGTTGTAAAAATGTTTTCATATATTAACTACAAATTTAAATGCCCAGAGAATCATTTGAAACGTAGTTCAAGAAGTCACATTGAAGCAGTATATCTTTCAGTTGGTTGTTTATTTCAGTAAGAAATTAAAATGATTTTGAATTAAAAAAAAGGATAAAAGCTATGGCATTCTGTAAGTATATGAATTATTATACATGTACGCACAGACAGACAGACAGACAGACAACTATTAGAGACTACAAAAGGGCAAATTGTTATTAATCTTAATAATAGTATAATATTTTATGAATTAGTCCAAGGCGGAGTTCCATGTAATTTTCTTCACAGTTAAAATTTCGCTTTCATTGAGAAATCGTGTGTTATCTTTGCAAAAATCTATCCGGATAATAGCCCGTATAATGTGTCAGAAAGAGAAATGGAATATATATTTCTGAAAGGTGACTCCACCACGGGAGGTACCACATGTAATGGGTTACCATACTGATTACCGACACGGAACCCTGCATTCATTAAAAGTAAAAGCTAGGTTTTTGAACCTTGTTTTATACCTCCGCCAGGAAATGACGAAAGGGTATAAAATAGTATTCTCCCTACCTATGCGTATTTATATATATTTGCTTGCATGTTATGTAAAAAAACGATTGAAGTTTGTCAAAACTTCACAAAATGTTTGATAAGATTTATTAAGGAACACATAGTGCAAGAACCATAACTCTGCATGAACATTGCATTGGTACAGCTTTAGCTTCAACAACATATGAGGCCGAACTTCTTAAAATATACAGGAGATTCCCAGCAACAGCGTTCGTGTACCTTTCCTATCGTTAAGATAAACAGATGGTATCAAAATTACTTTTTTCACCCCCCATCCCCTCCGCCCCATCCCTCCCAAAAAAGATAAATGCAACTATTTAGCTCTTAAGGGGTTTAGAAATTATAAAAATCTGTTTGCAGAACAAGCATTGCATGAGTTTTAGTATAACTAAAATATCTTCTATTTCAGAAGTCAGACGACGAGAAGGTACCGAGATCAGGTGAAAATGACAGAAGGGAAACTGTTACAACTAGTCAGTTACAAATGGGCCAACAACAGTCTGATTCTGCAGCTAATATTCTAAAATCTGAACAGGTAAACAAGCAGGATTCTTTTTAAGCAATCTAGGAATACATTAACAGACCTTAAAGATTGCGATATAGGTGTACTGTTTAATATTTGTATTAACCAAAATGGTAATAATGAAGGTAACATATAAGACATAAAGAATTACAAAGTTAATCGGAACATATATATTTTTTTCATATGACCTTCAATTTTTTAAAAATTAATATCTCTCTCTTTCCCTCTCCAACTTTCATAATAATCGATTTTCATACGCAGTTACTATAGAAGACATCTACCAGGAGTATATATTTAACACTTCTTGCACTGATGTATTAGTTGTCATTCCCACAATCACACATTTGCTGATACATTATCTGTAATATTGACCTTTGCTGTTTAAAATGCAAATCCGAGTTAATCAAATTCTAACTTATAATTACAATGACAAAGCCCGTGTCATCTTCTGCTGTCTCTGAATCTGGATTAGCCAAACATTTCTAATGTTTTAAATTGCATTTGGATCGTTGTGAAAACACGCATTAAGTCTTTTGTCAATACTTTTGTAACTGCATTCGCAGTAAAGTTAATTGCACTTTGAGGTCTTATCACTGTATAAACGTGAACTAGGGAGAATATGCATAATTATAATTAATTTTTATTGTGATGTATGTTATTCTCCCCTGTGCGTTTACGTCTTCAAAAATCATCAAACACTCTTGGATTGAAAGATGGTATTAAATATAAGGTGTTCATACATTCGAACACCGCTATGTTTTTAGCTTCACCTGAAAAGACACAGCTTGTTTCTTACCCATAGCAGACCGAATCTGAAAGTTTTATCACCATCGTATCGTCTTAATTTTTCAAACCAGTAACTCAGTTTTTTTTAGAGAGATTGGCACTTTTGATAAATGATTTTTGTCTCGACGAGAACTTTACAATGGTTTAACCTACTTACAGAACTAACCTGAATACGGTTATCTCAGTTCCACATGCCTGTAATTTATTAAACGTAGTAACTTCCAAAATGACAAAATGACATACGAGTCAGAAAATTTAAGGTGAAGAGAAGATTGCCATACCCTTTTGGTCCTGCTTCTATCACAGGGTACAAAACTTCTTGGCGTAGTTCACCTGGCACATGCTAAAACACGCGATGAAAAACGATGGTATAAACATAAAGGCCACCAGAAAGAACAGACAATCACACAAACTGAAAGGATTAATTGTATCTATAGGAATCCAGATGTACTCCTTTGTTCTTGGCTGTGTCATGGGTTTTAAAATCGCGAAAGCCTTGTTCACCAAGCACATGGTAAAAAACGAGACTCATTCACTAAAAGAAAAACCCCATCAATTTAACCCTATGCTGACTATACAATTTCATTTTAAATAAGTGAGACGAGAGAATGTTGGTTTGAATAATACATTCTTATATCTAACAAAACATAACATTCTAGCGACATTGAGTCTTAACTGTTCTATTTTCCCCCAGACAAAGAGGCAGCGACGTGTATGAATTACTGATGTTGAAAACCTATTCAAAAAGATGATTGCAAAATCAATGCAAATCGAACAAGGTCTTAATGATATTCTATGCATACAGTCAGGAACCAAGTCCGGAGAACAAGTAATGTTTCAGTAAACAAAAGTTGCTTTCAGTTGGTCTATTTCTGCCGCTTTATTAATATAAATCTTCTGTTTTGTAAGTGAATAAAAAAACATAATCTGAAAACATATTTTTATTCTGTACTGATATTTATACATTTTAATTGGATAACGTTACAAGAAATCAGCTAGAGGTGGCCCTAACAGTTTTGGTTAATTACCATGGCTGATTGGCTTGTATAGTAACAATTGGAGACCACTTACCACGCATTGATTTTGAAAGACTAGAGACATTTAAATATTGATTTCTATTCATAACTAATGTTATTATGTTTTTACTTTCGTTGAGAAAGACATTGGGAATAGAGGAACATATAATGAACAAAATTGAATATTTGAACAAGTTTCGATGGGAAATGAGATTTTATAAGCATTTGAATGAACAATCAGGAAAGTTTCAATACAACCATATCTAAAGAAGTGAATTTTATTAAATAGTTGTATTGTAAGGGTAATAAAAATGACTATTTCATTATCAATCGGATTGAATAGTCTATAGATACAAAGTAATATTAATGTAGAAAGATGAGCCGACACTTTGGCTTACTTTGTTCGAAGGATTCAAATTATTATTAAAGTCTACAAGAGTGGCACTTAGATATTTGGTAAAAGGTTATTAAAGGGACAAGGGCATGTCTGTTGTATCAGACAATAGGTGTTTATTAAGACTTTAACATCAAATCCGGATACGCGGTTGGTATGATAATTTTTCCAAAACTTTTCAGGGAATTAAAAGACTGGATGATGAGTTTGTAAAACATTTCGAAGAAAAACGAGTGTCTGGGGAATTCACTGTTGATACATTTGTGGACGCTTTAAAGGAACACATGAAGAAGACACGCCTTATTAGAGTTCAGTCGTTCACCCTTCGGGAGGAAGGGGTTGACTGGAATAGCAACCAGAGATCAAACAGCTTTACCGGATTTGGAAATGCAAACAATAATACGAACTCACAACCCTCGGTTTTGAAACGTCAACATAGCTTCTCTGGTGCTGTATCAAGACAGAGTTCTTTTGTCGGTTCATCGCGGCAGAATAGTTTTCTTAGGTCACTTCCGGGATCACGACAGAACAGTTACTGTAGAACTAGATCACGTGGCAGTACCGGAAGTTCATTCACTTACTCTACCACCAGTTCTGGAATAAGCTCAGGAATTCATTCGGAACTCTCCGATAGTTCAGGAAGTGGTGCCAAAAGTTCATTGTCACGGGAGTTCTCATACGGATTACTTACAGAATTTGCAGACATTGATGAGAAAGAGGAAGAATCTAAGACTGCACGAGAAAATGACCCAGTTTCCAGAAACAGTAACGATAGTTTAAGACCGGTAAGTTTTACATCGTTTAACGAAATAAACCAGTATCTTATCTAATTACTAAAATAGACATTTGGATAGTACCAAAAATTGCGCAGCTACGTCAAAATGTACTGATTAAAAATAGCGATCAGTGGAAATCATGATCAGACTGCAAGAGTGTTCTGGATGATTCAATTGTCTCCAGCACATTAAGTTACAATAGCCTAAAAGTAAATATTTTAGAAAGATTGCTACGGATGTAGTTGCCTGGAAACCTTTTCTCCCCTTTTTTTAGTGCTAGGTAATTAGTAGATTGCTTCAGATGTCTGATTAGTCAGTATTCATGACTATCGACATAGCCTTTAAATGCATATAAACAAACATGTTCCGTACAATAACTGTTGATTCTATAGAAAACCAAACGTGTACGCATTAGTACGTTACGGATGTCGGTGTCGGAAGAATATGCAGTTCTGTTACTGTGTCCGACCAGCCGGGTAGAATAACTGTGTCAAGGCTGCATTTGGGGGTATTTCATCACATTTCATCACCTTTAGTGATAGCTCTAGTATAATCCAATATTTATTTACTTTCCTTAACTTCTGGTTAAGCATCACATTTACACGCTCATCTATTTGTTGCCGACAGAGATAAATATACTTTTTAAGTAAACCCTTCATTACCATGACCAAATTGTTCTTGTTCTTTTTTTCTCTTTTCGTGTTAAATGACACCAGATCAAGGGGTTCTATTGCAAATAATTTATGTACAACAATTACATGAGCAATAATACTTTACAAGTAGGTTATCGTTTCATCACTGTAATACCATTCCAAAAACTTTAAGGCTGTTTAACTTTTTAATAATACATTAAATTACGTTTTTAAGTCCATGAATTCTATGAAACATTTTTATACTTTTTAAATTTGTTATATAGATGAAGTTCGGGTGCATTTTTCCAATTAATTTTGAGCAATTAAATACTTTTCTTGACAGTAATGTAAAGGCATATGATAAAGAAATAGGACTTCTAACAAAGATCTTTTTCGTTAAACTGTTATTTCAAATATATTGGCTCTATACTTTTTACCATTCAAAGTGACCATCAACATTTTAAGACACATGTTAAGTATTCATTTATAGTCTTAGAAAAATGAGTATTACCTAAGTTATATCTGCATTTAACAATTTTATTTCTATTGGCAACAGTGTTATTATTTTGACTATCCTGCTCAAAAATTGATAATGCATCGATTTAGTCTCATGCAAAAGGGGTTTGTAGCATTAGGCCCGTGTTTTCAAAAAACAATTCTTGCTAATAAGTACAAATCAAAGTTTTACTAATAAGAATCAAAGTCATTTAGTACTCCGCCTCTGGTCCATAACTTGTCATACGTAGAGTGTATATGAAATAATATCACAGAAACAATCCAAATATACAGATAATTTATGGCAATCAAAATCCAGCCTGTTGGCCAATTGTAAAAGGTTAAGCTGGCCCGACAACGACCAAGTTGAAAATATATTTAGGTCTTTTCACTTTATAAATCATGAAAAAAGAGGAGACAATGTCTGCAGCCTTTCCGTAATTTCAATGACTATTAGAGTTCTAGTTCATTCTCAGTCCATGCCATGGTCACTTTAGAGTCAGTTTATAAATCGGTAAATCGACGGTTTGAACTCATACGCCCAGTGCTAGTACTAGTAGCTCACAGTCTTAGTCAAAGTGGGTTATTTACTGAAAGAAAAAACGTGTGGACACATTTTCTAGACTTCGTAATTTATAGACTTCGTAATTTATAGACTTCTTTATAGACTTCTTTATAGGCTTCGTAACTTAAAGAGAACACTTCTCAATACTCATCAACCTATTTCATTTTCTCATTCATGTCTTTTACGAGTTTGGGTCAGGATGGCTCATTCAATTACAAAAAGAGTAAGCAGTGCTTACATCTCGATGTTATGTCAATAGTTTAGGTACTTTTACCAATGCACCACTGCATGTCATTCTATGTTCTCTCTTGGTTGAGGATGAAGTCAAACAAATGTTCCTTCATAAACCTATACGTTGTACTATCAGTTTTGTGAACAGGGTTATTGAAAAAAGTCATCCAAAAGTACAGGCTTTTTCCTGCCAGTTGAGAACAGGCCAGAAATTTAGGTAACTATTGTCTGTTGGAAATGTGTTGATATTTTTATATCGAATAAAAGTTAACATGGTTTGACCAATATGTATTGAAATACCAATGTCTGAAACTATATGCCTGAATGCTTTTTCCGTTATAAAACAAATACCACCGTGACCTAAAGGTTGTTCTTTGCATTGAAATTTCATACGCTATGGAGAGAAACCCCATACCCCACGTGTTGTTTTTTGCCATTTACTGAGTTTCAAAAATCAAAATGGGGAAAATTTATTACAAAGGTTTTAAAAAGTCTATACACAGAGTTCTTTATCTGTTTAATTGGGTTGAAAATATGTCCATTTTTCAATTTTTGATGGTCTTTGATTAGTGGAAATGATAAATGATTTATGACAAATTGGAGCTCTTAATTAATTTTATCTGATATGACCAGCCCATTTAAATTCATTGATTTGGACAATTCTAAATTCAACGATCAAACTCAACACCGTTAATTGATTTTATCAGATTTCCGGGAGTCTTGAGTTTTTAAACATTTACATTCATTTATGAAAATCTTTAATTTATGGCCGCAAGTTCAAAGCCTTTAGGTTGACTCTTGCTGACAAACATATATTTTACTTTTGAAAAATGGTTACCAAATAGTATCTCGTCTTACCATCGGCGATTATTAATGCATGGACACAGTTTTCATTGTATAGTTTAGTTAAATAAACTAATTGGGTCACAGAATTTGTCAGTGCGGTCGACGACACCACTTGTTTTTATGAAGGTGATATGGTCTATCTTGTACTACTTTCTCTTAGCGCGTTTTACAGTTAAATTGTCTACGGTGTTTGAAATGTAGAATGTAAAAAGAAACAACTAGGGTGTCGTTATCCGAAAGATCCAAAAGAGGTCCAGCGACTGCTTTAGCACGGAATTCTTTCGGGTAAAAAATACTAAAATTCAATTGGTGTTTGACCATCATTTTTATCCAATGAAAATGCCTAAATATTGTGATTTCTGTCTTTTTATTTGCCATAAAATGATTATTCTATGCTTTGCTTTAACTAAATAGCCCAGACTTTATGGACCTGATTATTGCACTTCTTATTAATTTCGCTATTTATGCCAAATGAAAACAAATATTATGAAACGCTCTCTATCAGCACAAACATTTAAATTCAACAAACAGTATTGTTTCCTTAAAATGATTAGTAAATTCTTCATCAGAAACAAGATTGTAAATACAATGTATTATTAATATATATTTTCCAACTCTTTTACAATGAAAACCTTTTTCAAATTGATACAGACAGTTACGAAACATCCAAAAGGTTACTATATAGAGATGGGCGGTGTGTAAAGGCTAAATACAGTATTTAACCAGGTTTAGAAATTGATCGCTATTACGGGATATTTTCAGGGTTTTTTCCATTGTACATTGTGCATTATGAGATATGATCCAACTATTTTTAAGCATGCTGTCAACACAACAAAATAGGCGTGTTTTAGTGATAAGCAGCTGTAAATAAAGTCTAAATACTAGGGCAGACGCTAAGTCGGAGGCTAAAAACGAAAGAAATTTACTCAGTCAGTCGCAGTTGCCCCCTCCTCTGGATTTGTATCTTGGTTTAAACAGTATTTTATTGATAAATCACATATAAGAGAAACTATAACAAAACAGCATACCGGATTGAATAGAAATCTCTATGCTTATTTATAAATTATCTCCTTATTTATGAAATGATGGATTTCTGTCTCATTTAAATCATAACTATTACGTAAAGATGATCGGGCTATTTATCTTGTGGGAATAAAATGATTTAACACTACTAATGTATCTCAGCATGAAACTGTATAATATCCGAAGAAACGATGAATCTGGATGATCTACATAAATAATGCGACATTAATTAGTTTCCAAAAGCGATTAACAATTATCTTCAAAATTGGACAATTAAAATTAATTGTTCTTTCATATACTTTAATAACTTTTTCATTGTCATACACATGGTCTTTGTAGATAAATAGAAGAAGCGAAGTTGTATGTAATACATGTGCTTAAAATGAGCGCGTCCCTTCTAACTAAGGTAGATCGACCTACATCAAGAAAAGCCTTTACTGAACGCTATGTGGCAGCGAAACCAAATAAAAACACATCATAGACTCTAAAATACGCTTACTGCTAAAACCATCTGCTACACATTTATCGAAATAATTTTAATTTTGTGATAATTATACATGTATATGTGGCAGTAATATTAATAAAAACGCCTCAATGTGAAAAGTTTATAGGGGAACTGTACAATACAATTGACTTAGACGATGAATGAATGTTTGAGGAAGTTGCTATTAGTTTTTGACAACTCTTTTCATGGTT